>PVIH01012552.1:0-62974 GCA_004025045.1 Sigmodon hispidus
AGTTGCAGAGAAGAAAAATGACCAGATGTGTTGGGAGGGGGAAGAGACCTTGAATAAGGATATATAGGGAAAGCTGAACACAAAGAAAATATATGTGTAGCAATCTTATTTGTATTTCTACCCTTGATAAGCCATGCTTGTGATTCTTATCCTCTGTATAGTTATTGTTAACTCTTCTGCATTTTAAATTCTTTTTTTTTGATAAATGCAAAATAAAGAAGAAAAAAAAAACTAGCCATCACCAGACCAAATAATCCAGTTAAAAATAAGAGTAGAGACCTAAACAGATAATTCTCAACAGAGGATTCTCAAATGGCAGAGAAACACTAAGAGAAATGTACAATATGTTTACCTGTCGCCAGAAGTTTTCTGACCTGGATGGGCCAACAGTCTTGACAAATTGTTCCAACCATGGTCTTGACACCAATTATATAATAATTACTCAGAGGCTTACATTAATTACAAACTGTTTGGCCTATGGATCAGGATCATTACCAACTAGCACTTGTAAATTAACTCAACCCATTTCTATTAATCTATCTATTGCCACATGGCTCTTTGCTTTACCTGTATTCCATTATATTTTGCTTCCTGAGTGGCACCCATCACCCTCCTTTGTCTTTATCTATGCTTATATTTCCAGCATGACTCTAAGCTGCCTCACCACAGGCCAAAACAGCTTGTATATTAACAAATGGTAGTTTTAAGCGTATTCAAAGTGTACAGAAAGACATTCACATTGGAAAAATGCAAATCAAAACTACTTTGAGATTCCAACTTACACCTATTAGGAGCTGCTACTTCAAAAACACATGTGACAGGTCATGCTGGCAAAGATATGGAGTAAAATGAACACTCCACCATTGCTGGTGGGTATGTAAATGAGTACAGCCAATATGGATATAAATATAGTATAATATTCCCAAAGGAAATTTGTAATCAGTCTATTAAAGACTCAGTTATACCACTCTTAGGCATATACCCAAAGGATTCTCCATCCTACCACAAGGACACTTGCTAAGCCATGTTTATTTTGGTTTTATTCCTAATAGCTTGGTGGCCCACATTGAAACATTTTGCCTAAACCTGAATCTGCTTACATGAACAGGTGCCAGAGGCAGAGCAGCTCCAAAAACCAGGATAGAACTGAACATGACTAGCCAAAAATAAGTCAATGAAATGATTCTTAAAGATATTCTATACTCACAGATCAGTGACTGGATCAGTTGTCACCAGAAGAGAATCAGCCGGTAAACAAAAAGACTAGAGGCAGAGACCTATAGCAAAATACTAGGCAGAGCTCAGGGAATACCCCAGAGGAGAAGAAGAAGTGACTGTAGAAGCCCAATGAGTAAAGGAGAACATTAGAACAGACCTTATATAATCAAATATCCAGGGCTCACCAGGGTCTCAAAGGGACTGAAATGTCAAACACAGACCATGTATAGGTCTAAGCTATGTCTTTTCTATATACTTTATGGTTGTATAGCTTGGTGTCCGTAGAAATACCATAAGTAAAAGTGGGGTTTCTCTTACTCTTCTGCCTGCCTTTGGTACTCATTTCCTCATACTGGGCTGCCACATCCAGATGTGAGATGAGAGTTTATTGTATCTTGTTATGACATATTTGATGGATCGTTATGGAAGGAAAGTTTTGGGGGGAAAGCAGAAATGTTGCCTTTGGGGAAAAAGGAGGTGGAAGTACTGGGAACTATATAAGGATGGGAAACTTTTGTCAGGATGTAATGTACACAAGAAGAATAAAGCTTTAAAAACTACCATATGACATGGGATAAGCATTCATTTCTCTAGTAAATAAGAAAAAAACTCTTTGTAAAATTTTAGATTTGCTTATTCCTCTCTAACAAGTTATCAGTCTACAATGTACACTTTATAGCTGTAATCTTTGATTAATTTATTACAGTTCAAAATTTTCAAAACTTTCTCTATTAAACTATATATTTTGTATGTAATTTAAAATTATCTGATGTATTTCTGTAACTGAGCAGTTATTATATGTTCAGCGACCACCACATACTAAATTTGTAGTAAAAATACAATCTGCTTTTGAATATTTAGAAGTCACAAATAGTTGATACTGCCTTGTTTTTGTGTAGAAAACAATAATTCTTTAGACTTTTCAACAGCCATGATTCAACTGTTGTTTCAGTAGAGATGAATGTGAAAATTACATGTATATTTTATGAATAAGTAAAAAGTTACTTGCCATAAGAAATTCTGATAATTAAATTTTAATTTTATTTTGGTTATAAAATTAAATTGTATTGCCATAGGAATATATTAAATTGTACTATATATACTTTAAATAGTATATGTGATTTATAACAATGGATTAATACGTGTTTTACGAAAATCACATAAAATAGAATAAAGCAAGTACAAATTAATTAAGCTAGAACTTCAAGTGTTTTTCAAATAAAATGTCATAATCACTAACTGAAATAAAATTAGTGAAATATTCTCTTTGTTTTATAAAATATTTATCTCGTAAAATCTTTTAGAAATTTTCTAAATGAATATTTTTTGGGAATTCATTTTTCTAATTAACACAAGTTAAGCAGAATTTGTAGGCCAAATGTCAGTATTGTCAATATTTTTCTTTTTGACATATTTATAGAAATGAAGAGACAATAAACTTTCCTGGTTTAAAACAACATTTCATATGAAGTTGAAAAATTAGCCAAGGTATTTGTTGATCTCTGACTAATTGGCAAAAGTGCATATCTTCTGGCTTGGTGAGAAAGATAGTTAATTTGGTTTCAATTATGAGAATAAAAAAGAAATTGACTGAGGTACATTCAACAAAAAACATTTTTTAGTAAAAATTTAATACATTAACTGTAATAATTATTTGATTTTGTCAAGAAATAAACCTGTTAGTTAAAGTATGAAAAAAATTGCTTGATCCTAATTGTTAGCATTCTGAAATATGTTTACAATAGCATTAGAACTGACAGCAGAAGTTTGAAATATTTGTTATTTTCTGTGACAACTTAAAAGTTGGTTTGTGTCATATAAACATAAAATCCACTTTCACTTTATATAGGTATAATCCAAGGCATAGATTATTATGCTTGTCTAGCTAGCAACAGAACTTTAAACTGCTCATTTGTTCTTTTATTTTTTTCTTATAAAGGTCTTTTTCCCATATATCCCCCTGCTCGCCTTCCCTATGTTTTTCTCATTCCCTTCCAGTCCACCTTCAGCCTCCTCCCATACCATCTATCCATCCTCTTCCCTAAAAAGGGCAGTCCCAAGGTAGGTCAGCTCAGAGTGGGGTATCCACTCCTGGCGGGTCCGATTCTATTTCCTCATCCCATTATCAAGACTGGGTTAGGTAGTTAGGCGCTCTTCTGAAGGGAATGGGCTTTAAGATGCTAGCCTATCCATGCATAAGAAAAACAGTCTTATTCCACGCCTCCAGGCTCCACATACTGCCCATGTCAATCCACAGTTACCTACCTTTAGAGGGCCTAGCTCCTTTTCCTGATGGATCCAACTATTGGTTGGAGACCTATCCAGGAACATTCTGTGAGTTCTTGGACATTTCCCTAGCACCCTGCCTATTTTCAGCTCCATTTTAGCCTCTTCTATGAAGATATCCATTTTTTTTCTCTCTCTCTTCCTCCTCTCGTGACTTTTTCCCACCTCTTCTTAGTTGGTACCTGTCATGTTCATAATTTGGTAAGAAGATGTTCTTTATTTTCTCTTGCTAGGGGAATCCCTGGATGTCTCTCTTAAATTACTTCTGATCCACACTGTTTAGGGGTTTTGATTTGCATCTTGGGTATTTGTTTTTTTTCTAAAATCCACTTATGAGTAGACATATTCCATGACTATATTGCTGGGCTTGTGATACCTTGTTCAGGAAGATATTCTCCAAATCCATCCATTTGCCTGAAAATTTTAGGATTCTTTTCTGCTGAGTAGTACTCCATTGTGTAGATTTACCACAGTTTGTTAATCCATTCTTCATTTGAGAGGCGTATAGGTTGTTTCCAGGTTCTTACTATTTCTAATAATGCTGCTATAAACATAGTTGAGCTAATAATCCCTGTGGAGTACAAATTTTTAATCCTTTGGGTATATGCCCAAAAGTGGTATTGCTGCATCATTGGGTACATTGATTCTCAGTTTTTGGAGAAACTGCCATACTGCATTCCAGAGTTGCTGTACAAGTTTGCACTCCCACCAACAAGGCAAGAATATTCTCTGTACTCTGCATCTTCTCCAGCATAGGCTGTCATTTGTGTTTTTGATTTTATTCATTCTGACAAGTATAAAGTGGTATATCAAAGTGTTATTGTAGACATGTTAGTGCCCATATTCAATAGACCTTCAATTATGATGTTGTCTATTTGGACCCTTAGCTTTTGGTTTTGTTTATCTTTAGAAGTCTGTCAGACTGTTCATTTTATATATTTTCTTGACATTTTTTTAAAATTATTTTCTTCAAAACTATTCTATCCTCCAGTGCAAGATTATTTCTTGACCTTTTAATTTTTCTGGGGAGGAATTAGCTCCATAGTGAGTGGGAATGTGAGTCTCCCAAAAGTTTTTCCAATGGTAAAATGTTGCTTTGTTTGTCCCTTGTACATCTACATTTGTTGGTCCAATTTTAGTCTTTGTCACATCTTCCTAATGATCCAAAATTAACTATGATTTCAGTCATTCCCAGAAAAAACATTAGTTCTAGGAGTACCCTGTGTATGGTCTTGTTTACCACAATTAAAACATTTGATACTTTGATTTTTTTCTTTACTTTAAAAATTGCTTGTTCAACCCAAGACTCATCATCATAATTAAGAGTCAACATTAAGATTATATATTAGATGCATTCTTCTATAGGTATTGATTTGATCTTTAAAAGCATAAATATCTTTTTGTATTCTAAATTAGAATCATCAAAGGTAAAAATTTAATTAGTTGCTGTCTAACTCCCTGGGTATGATACCACTCTGAGTATGGCTTTAGTCAATCTGTAAAGAGTCATTATTTTTTTTAATTATTATTATTATTATCATTATTAGCAAAGAAGTCACACTTTCTACCCTTGTATATCCTTATTCAAGGTCCCTTCCCCCTCCCGCCACATCAGATCATTTTTTCTTCTCCACAATTCCCCATCCCCTTGCTGGGCAGGCAGCAGAAAGTCCCATGGTCCCACTGACCCAATATTACTTAGTTCAGTCTCCACTCCTGGCAGATCCAGCTTTCCCACCCCCTCCCTCAAGAGTGAGTCAGGTGTTCTTCTAAGGGGAATGGGATCCAAGGAGTCAGTCCAGGGTGTTTTTTGAGCCTTACATAACCTTCGTATATTATGCAGTTGTTGGTCTTGGGTACGGAACCATTTTCCAAGCTTAAGGCTTCAATATAGGATAATAATCAGGTATGATAATCAAAAATAGATTGACTCCTTATCTCAACAAAATGGCCCTCACCAAAAACACAATCTTGTAAAATGTTAAAACCTCTAATTTTGCCTTATAGTTCAAAGGCCTTAACCTCTTCTCTCAGTCAGTTTCTCCATTGTAATTGTTGAATATAATCTAATAAAGCTGTTGCCAGCTACATCTGGTCATTTAATGAAACATTATTTCTTACATACCAGGCATTTTACATTTGTTTCACATATGTGCAATAAATAATGTAAACAACTATTTCTCTATTGATAACTTTTAAATCTCTCATATGTATAGGCTCCCATTTATTATGGATATTTATTAATATTTATTATATGCTAACTTTTCATGAATAGTAACTAGAAAAGTCATAGCAGATGGAAAAATAACAGCATGCTTACAACTTTGGTTAAGCAATCTCTAACCTTTAAGATATCAGTAATGTCATTTCTGCATTATTCTGTTTTTCATATTTTATCATTCTTATTATTTACATCATCATAATATTCTCATGCTTGAAACTGAGATACCACCAATGTTTCCAATGTCTGACTCTTTTGAACAAAAAGTATTTCTAATGATTTGCTGTAATTAATAAGTTATTTTCTCTATTAATATATAATTTTTCAGATTTAAACTTCTCCATCATTGATGTCCTATAATTAATAAAAAGTATCTACATGATATTTAAATTTTACTTTCAAGACAGATGTTCTGTCTGGAAGTTTATCATAACCAGTTTTCAAAAAGTTAATTTTGCAGTTGAATGAATAATTAGCAGAATCTATGGTATAAATTTGATTATTTTATTTCACATTACTAATTTGCAATCTCTGTGACAATTAACCATTGACAAATTTTATGGTATGAAGTTGGGTAGTTTATTTCCCTCAAATATTTTGCAGTGTCTGTGAAAGTTTATAGTTACTGGGTTCCTAGGAATAAATGCAGTGTTTCCATTTCTCATTGCCAATATCCAAGTCCCTATCAGTTCAATTAATGTCTCATATTTAGTATTGTTATCGTGCCATTTCATTAGGTTTATGATATGAATGATCAGACTATTATCAAAGCTGAAAACATATACATCCCAGTGATGTCATACATACACACACATATACTTATATGCAAACATATATGTACACATAAGTAATAACTTATATAAAAATGTCACTAGTTATTTAAAGATCTAATGTAAATGGGAATATCTTTCAACTTCAAATGTAATTTGAATTGTACTTTCATTAATTACATTCAGTAATAGAAGTAATTTTATCTAGCTTAATTTAGTTATCTAAATCAAATCAGAAAATCTGAATAGCAATTAACAATTAATATACTAAGCTTACACATAAAATGTGACTTCCTTTTAGCTTATCAACTATCTAATTTGGAAATAGTAATTAAAATCTTTGCAGTATTTCCTTAAAATTTTATGGTAGAGTTTTGTAATGTTTTATTTGAGAATGCTAACAATTAAGATTAATGGCATTATTAGGAAAATGTTCTTTATTCTAGTTTATACTCTTGGTTGATTTTAATATTATCTCAGATAAGAACATATTAAAACTCATGATTATGAGTTTTTCCATTGTACAATACAGTAAAAACACATATAATTTTAATTTTATTAGTTTTGAGTAGGTGTAGTAATACATTTTTAAATTTTTAAATATGATACTTCAGATAAATTGTAAGTTTCAATTTGGGTGAAATTCCAAATGAGAACAGGCAGTATTAACATGAGTTACATTCCAAAACTTCAAAACTTCAAACAATTGGTTTCTTTAATAAATTATATTTTAGGGGATAAATATGACTCCTACATTTAAAGAATATATACTTATTAATTTTATGTTTATAATTGACAATGTTCTTATGAATAAATACCTCTTTATATTTTAGTTTTAAAGTAATCATATGGTGATAGTTAAAAAGAAGACACTAAGAATTTATTTCTCTTTGATTAGTTATTTTGCTTGAGAAATTTACAAGAAAGAAATCTGTCTTCCTGAAAGGGATAACAAGCAAAATGACTCTACTGTTGTTAAATTCTTCTTTACCAACTTGCTTCAAAACAATATAAAAAGTCTGATACAGTGTTAAGATGAGTAATACAGTTTTCAAAATTGACATTTTTGTTAATATTATTATTTTAGCTCAATCATTATGATTTTTTCTGTTTTAATCTATAAATTCTGATCATTGCAAAAAAGATTTAATTAATATATTACCAAGGATTTCTTAAATTGTTAGAATATGTCCCCTAAAGAACAAATGTTGCAGGAGTTAATTGGAGCTCCCCATACAATTTGCCACAGATGTTCTTTCACTCAATTTGGGATTGATAGGGAATATTTAAAGTTTTCTACTATTTGGTCAGACATGAATATTTATAAACAGTATATAAAAATAAACTCATGTTAGAAGTGAAAAAATATAAGGAGATAATAAAAAACAATAGAATATAAATAAAATCCACACATTATTATAGCATCTGATAGTGTCTCCTCAAACTAACCACTCTGAAATTGATCAATTTGTGTTCAAAGTATGAGTATCATGGGCTAAATAACAAATTTTTTGAAATCCTTTTTTAGTTATAAAAATTTAATAAAACTATAAACTAAGTATTTTTTATTTTGTGAACATGTCTGTGTATGTTTGTGTTCATAATAATAAAATGAGTATAAAGTTCTGAAGTAATTAAAGAAGAATTGATGAATTCTTCTGTCTATTTTGCTATATTTGAGATGAGAATTAATATTTTTGTGTATCATGTAGACTTAATTTATATTTCTTTTGCAATTTCAGAAGAAATATAGAAAACCTTTGTAAAATAACAAATTAGGCAGAATTTTTGGCAAATGTTCAAAGTCACATATCTTCTTTTCAAGCACAATGTATCTTATTTGCTGTATATTTTCTATATTCATTTCTTTTTTTTTTCTTTTATAACCCCCAAAAGCAGTGACCTTTATACTGTTATATGCATTTGCCTCACATAAGATATAATAGACTAAACTATACACTT
This sequence comes from Sigmodon hispidus, assembly GCA_004025045.1. Classification (NCBI taxonomy): domain Eukaryota; kingdom Metazoa; phylum Chordata; class Mammalia; order Rodentia; family Cricetidae; genus Sigmodon; species Sigmodon hispidus. The sequence goes on from PVIH01012552.1 coordinate 8,458, forward strand.
TTCTGGTTGATTTTATTTCCTAAGCATATTTGTGTCTTGTCCTTTTCTTTGGGGCCTAATCATTCTTTATTTACTTTAAAATATTCTACATTATATTTAGTTCATATGTTTTTTTAAATATATGACTCTCAGCTATATTTTCATATTTTTAAGATTGCTGATTGTGGTGGAAATGTTCTCTGTATGATGTAAATAAAGTAACTGGTTTGGTCTACGTAGAGCACCATAGAAGTGGGTGGAGAATCACAGGACAAGTAGGTAGGAGAAAGGTTGAGTTAGTAAGTCTCCACCCGACTCCTGAAGAAGACAGACAAGTAAGAAATACAGATGAGCCATGAGCTGGGACACGTGGCAGACAGATTAAGAGAAATGGGTTGAATTAAGATGAAAGAGCTAGATAGTAATGTGCTTGAGACATGGGCCAAACAGTATTAAGTTAAAATAAGTGTCTGATTCATTTGTTTGGGGAACAAAAGCCGCCACGGACCAGGTTCCAAACCTCTGGGCCCAAAAGGGCCTGGGAAAACATTCTACTACAGCTGATTTTTGATAAAACTGCTCTAATTATTTATCTTCAGACTTTGTTGTGGTAAAAGCTTTCACTTGATAATTGCCTAGAAAAAGCAGCTATCTAAAATAGTATAATCCTATCAAAATGTCATGACAAATAATCATATTCTTTTTCATTGTTTAAATTTTGCATATCAATTTCACTTTAATTAGCTCCAAAAAATATCTCACACATATATATCCTGAAGAGTATGTCCTAAGAAACTGATATACTGCATTCCAGAGTGCCCGAACAAGCTTACACTCCCACCAGCAATGAAGGAGTGTTCCCCTTGCTCCACAACCTCTCCAGCATAGGCTGTCCACTGTGTCTTTTATCTTAGTCAGTCTGACAGGTATAAGGTGGTATCTCAAAGATGTTTAGATTTGCATTTCTCTGAAGGCTAAAGATGATGAGCACTTTTTCAAGTGCCTTTCAGCCATTCTTAATTCTTCTGCTGAGAATTCCCTTTTTAGATCTGTACCCCATTTTTTGATTAGGTCATTCAAGGTTTTGGACTCTAGTTTCTTGAGTTCTCTATATATTTTAGAGATCAGTCCTCTGTCACTTGTAGGGTTGGTGAAAATCTTTTCCCATACTGTAGGCTGTAGTTTTGTTCTATTGACTGTGTCCTTGCCTTTACAGAAACTTCTCAGTTTCAGGAGGTCCAACTTATTGACTGTTGTTCATAGTGTCTGTGTCACTGGAGTTATATTTAGGAAGTGGTCACCTGTGCCAAATCTTTGGAGAGTATTTCCCACTTTCTTTTCTATCAAGTTCACAGTGGCTGGGTTTATGTTGAGGTCTTTGATCCACTTTGATTTAAGTTTTGTGCAGGGTGACAGGCTTTGATCTACTTGCATTTTCTACACACTACCTTCCAGCTATGACAACAACATTTGTTGAAGATACTATGTTTTATTCCATTTAATATTTTGGGCCTCTTTGTTGAAGATCAAGTGTTTATAGGTTTTTGGTTTATTGCCTGGATCCTTAATTTGATACATTTGATTCACAAGTCTGTTTTTATGTCAATACTAGGCTGGTTTTAGAACTATAGCTATATAGTATAACTTGAAGTCAGGGATGGTGATGCCTCCGGATATTCTTTTGTTGAGCAAAAGTATTTTGGCAATCCTGGCTTTTTTGTTATTCCAAATGAATTTGAGTATTGTTCTTTCAAGAGACATAAAATATTGTGTTAAGATTTTGATGGGAAGTACATAGTATCTGTAGACTGCTTTTGGTAGAATTGTCATTTTTACTATGCTAATCCTACCTATCCAGGAACATGGGAGATCTTTCCATTTTCTAATATCCTCTTCAATTTCTTTCTTCAGTGATTCAAAAATTTTGTCAAATGGATCTGGTACTTCTTTAGTTATAGCTACTCCAAGGTATTTAATCAATCTCCCCAAGGAACCAGCAATGCCACTTCTGGGCATGTACATTAAAGATGCACATTCACATTCCAAAGGCATTAGCTCAACTATGTTCATAGTAACATTATTCCTAATAGCAAGAACCTGGAAACAATCTAGAAGCTACTCAGTTGAAGAATGGATTAACAATATATGGTACATCTACACAATGGAATGCTACTCAGCAGTAAGAAAAAATTACATCCTAAAATTTACAAGGAAAAGGAAGGATTTTGAGAATATCCTCCTGAACAAGGTATCACAAAACCCGAAAGATAAGCAGGGCATGTATTAGGTATATACTCAAAAGATGTACATTCAAATCATAATTCTTTTGTGATACATAATGGGCTATATTTTCTCTATGGTATATTTCCTGTTATTTTCCTTAAAATAAAACATTCCAAATCAGATATTTACATGATTTACAGTACTGTCTTCTTCTATTTGTTGAATGTGTAAAAAAAATAATGTATTTGAAAAGTTAAAATTATGTTTTACAAATAAGTTTTACAGTTTTGTTTTTTAATGATTCTATCTTAAGATTAGAATTGCTTTCTATTATTATTAATAAATTCATACTTTTTAGCTATGTATACCTTTGTTCAAACTCCCTTCCCCCCTCCTGTCCCTTCAAGTCACTGTCTTTTTTCCACAACCCTTTATCTTCTTCTGAGAAAGAGCAAGAGATACCAAGGTTCCAGTATGGCTTAGTTCAGCATCCATTCCCAGCACATTTGATTTTCCAACATCAAGACTGTGTCAAGTGTTACTCTGGAGGCAGTGGGATTCAAGGTACCAGTGCAAAATATTTTGGATCCCAAGCTATTCAGTGTTTGTAATTTGCACTTGGACATGTTTTACTTTTTGCTTATTTGTTTAAAGTCCACTGATGTGTGAAGATACTGTCAGAAATTACGTTAGTTTAGGAAAGTTAAGTTTAGGATATCAGGAAAATCTGTTCTATTGAGATTTCCTTAAGACAAAGTAGAGGACTATTGGATATTTCCAAGGTACCCATGTCATTATTGCATCATGGGAGAAATCATGCTGCATCAGTTTTTGCTTTGGATAATAGGTTTTATAGCTGGTGTGAGGGATAATCTTGGTTGTCAACTTGATTATAGCTGGAATAAACTAAAACTCCACCAACTGGAAAAATTTATTTTAAAAGATAAATTAGTATTTATATCATATTAGTGTTATATTGGTTTATGTTCTAGTTTATATTGGTTTGTTTAAACTCCCTTCCCGCGTCCTGTCCCTTCCAGTCACTCTCTTTTCTCCACAACCTTTTATCTTCTTCTGAGAAAGAGATTAAATTTAACAATTTTTACCATGTTCATGTTATGAACTTTTTCAATGATAATACATTTGTTATGTTATGTATTTATTCCAAAAATTGATCAATACTTTTAAACTATTTTTTGTGTTACCGTTTATATTTTGTAGTATTACATCTAACATTTATGATTAGATATTTATGATGTTTTAAGGAAGATGTTTATAAAATATATTAGATCTGTGTATATTTCCTATGTAGATTTCTAGTTGTTTAAGACTATATATTTCGTCAAGAACTTGCATTTTCTATTGTGAATATCACTTACTTTTTTGTGAAGAAGAAACTATTTATACATGTCTACTTTAGGGAATTTCTGCTGTCTGATGTTGAGCTGTACAGCTTCACGGCCAAATTCATGCTGTTTCTATGACTTCAGTTTTATAGTGAGTATGAAGTTGACTGATGTGCTTCTTACATTTTCTAAGCTTTTTGACAATACATACTAATTATAAGATTAGGTTTCTGATACATAAAGTAATTTTCTAGATATTTTTTAGGACTGTTTTATCTTTCAGCTCTAGGTAAGAAGAAATGCGACCACAAAAGTTAATATTTCTCATCTCAAAATTTGATTTCTTCTGAGCTACAAAATAGAAAAATTAAGTACAGCAATAAAATATTATATAAAAATATTCTGCTATTCTCATAGATCAATGCTTTATTCAGTCATCATCAGAGAAACTTCTGTCTGAAGCAAATAGGAACAAATACAGGGTTAGACATTATCTAGAGAGAACAAACTGAAAACCCATCTTTAAATGGGATATCAACACCTTATCCCTTTCATCAGAGCCTAAAGAATTCTGTAGAAGAGACAAAAAGAGTGTCTTTTCCATATACATTATGGCTTTCAGTTTAGTGTTTTCTCAAATATATGAGAAGTGAGTCTCTTCAACTCTACCTTATCTTGAGCTCTTTTCTTTCTGTAATTTGTCTTTACTTATACGTTTTTGTTGGTATCTATTTTATCTTGTTATATTTTATTATAAAAAGAAAGGTCATTGAGTCTTTTTTAAAATACATAATACAATCATTAACTTTAAATTCTAGCACACTTTAGCATCTAGTCTTTATTTATTTTGTTGTTTTCAATACAATTTAAGTAGACATTTACCACATCTGTCCTAATAATAAAACAGGATCTGTAGACAAGATTTTAATGGTAGCTTGAAAAAACAGTGTGTCTGACCTAGTTGATTTCTTACTCTTCCACATGTAACAGTGAAAATGCCAAACCAAAACCCAAGGTTATTATAGTACTAACCAACATCTATGTCCAACATGAACAGGGCTCAGATTTACTTCAATTGTATGTGGACTTGCTCTACTCCCCATTTTCTGCTGGAAATTCTATCTATAAATACAGCAGCTTCAACATTTATTGAGAGTTAGGAATTTTATTTCTTGTGATGTTGTAATCTGTATGATAGACCTAGTGTATGTTACTTGAAAAGAAGCATAGCATGGAAATTGAAGTTCTTGCATTTTAAACTTGGTGTTTAAAACAACTTTCTCTATAAATAAACTAGAAATCTTTTGTGGCCATGTGTATGACTAAATAAATATTCTTAAATTTTAATTATTTAATTCCATCATTTCAAATTTTCTAACATCGAACTCCAATACATGTGGTCACATGTCCTTAGATACTTCATTTCCATTGTGTATTCTGAATTTTAATGCACAAGTGGGTTTGCCTATATCCTGAAAAGTAAATGATCATATTATGATGATCTGTGTATTGGAAATTTGTTATATTTCCTTGAATTTCCTAAATGTTTCATTGTTCTTATTGAATTTTATGAGACATATTTTCTTTTTATTTATTTATTTTCAAAGAAGTCACACTTTCTATCCTTGTATATCTTTATTCAAGGTCCCTTCCCCCTCCCGCCACATCATGTCATTCTTTCTTCTTCACAACTCCCCATCACTCCCTGGGGTTTTATATTCAAGTTGTAGAAAATTTATTATTTTAATCTCACTCTCTAGTACCTTTTGGAGGTGTTTGAATTAAATCAGTAATAGATACCTTGTTTTCTGAACTTTCATAGTAATTTACCATAGTTGGTACAGAAAATAAAATCATTTCTAAGTTATATTTTTGATGATCCTCTTACCCCAGAAAGCATTCCAGTGATTGTTTTATAGGACTTTACCAAAAATTTCTTAGAACAAAGTTACTTTATACTTAGATTGTTTATGTATTTTTATATTTTTTCTCCTCTTCAAATTCTATGCTCATGGAATTTATTTATGAACATACAGTATGTTTTATCACCATCATTTTCTACTTCTGTCACAAATATGTAAATTAACCTTCCCTTACTGATTTACAATCCACTTTGGATTCCATTCTTATCCTAGCTTTTGAGAAAACACACAACCATTCTCACACTGTTTGTTGTTTAGAAGTAAAAAAGGCTGCTTTACAGGCAAATGTACAGTATTTCTTTTACTCAAAATTTCTAATCTATGTACATAAATGATAAGTCAAGCTCCCACTTCAAAGTGATGATGAGTATTCACAGGACACATTTGAGTTATTTCTGCCATTCTTCATGCTACTATACACAATATTTTTTGTTTAGATGCTCTGTCTAAACCACAGTCACTGAAGAGTAATTCCTAATCATCTTGAGAATTCCAAAAGTGACAGATTAAAGATAGGAAGTAGCAGCGCATTAAATCTTAGATGTCAAATTCTGATGGTGGTGGAACCCAGCAGTTCTCACTGCTTTAGACACATGAATGATCACACCAACACCAGGAAAGTTATGAAAGCTAATGAAAAAGTTAATAGAAGCAGAGAATATTCCATAAATGACTTGTGCCAAATCTAAATAAATGGAACCCTCTTAAAATCAGCATTAATCACAAAAGACATAACTAGAAAAGCAGCAAGTGAACTTATATTTGCTTTTACATTTACGTAGTGTAGGCATATATTAACCCAACATAAGATTAAATTGTAAAATAATTTCTGAAGATTTAAGGAGGATTCAAAACATGCATACTTTTAATAGACTAGAAAGAATAGTACCAAAATTTAGAATTTTGTAATCTGGAGATCAAATCCAAAGAAGAATGTTAGGTGATGATTGAATTTGAAATCTTTATTTATTTTTCTTTATAGAATAAAATCTCATTTTTTATCCATGTATCTCTTGTTCCAACTCCCTTCCTCTCTTGGTGAGTATTAAGCCTCCCTCTTCACCATCCTCTACCCAGAAAGGACAAGAGGTCCCAAGATGGATTAGCTCAGCATCCACTCTAGGCAAGTCTGATTTCCTCATCCCAGCATCAAGACTGGGTTAGGTTTTCCTCTGGAAAGAATGGGCTCCACGGTGCTAGTCCATGCACAGAAACACAATATGAACCCTCTGCACAAGGCTCCACATATTACCCATGTCAGGGGACAGTTGCCTAAACTTGGAGGCCTTAGTTCCTTTTCCAGATAGTTCCCTGGTGATTGTTCTTAATTCACTGAACTCCCTAGAGCTACAAACAGCCATCACTGTGAGAATTTTCTTCATAGTCTCTATCCCCTTGCTCATCTAGAGTCTCCACCCCCACTGTCAGCTAGACCAGAGACTCAGCCCAGTGCTCAGCCATGTATCCTTGCTTCAACTTCTATTCATTGTTGTATGTAAGTTCTGTGATGGCACTTAAGGTGTTTATTCATTTGATTATGGGGGAAGTCCTGTTTAGTCAACATCTTCGCTATTGGTTGGAGACCTAGGCAGGGACCATGAGTGCTTGAAGGTCTCCCTATCACCTTGTCTTTTTCCAATCCCAAATATGCTTCCTTAATTAAGATCTTACTTTCCTGATCTATTGAATGATGCTAGAACATGTTCTTTTGACAATCAAGTACCTACTTTCTTGCTGTTACCATCAAAGCAAGAAGAATGAAAAGCAGAAACTTTCTGATGACCAGGCACAAGTGCAAGAAATGTCAGTCATTACCATTTGGGAGCCATAATGAATGCACAGCTCCACAGAGGTTTTCACCTGTCTTTCAAAGTTAACATTCCCCTCTTCCATCATAATCTTAGAAAACTGTTTACTTACTTGGCTAAGGTCACCTCATATGGTCAGGAGAAATGAAACATTTTTGAATTGGAAGGGCCATAGCAAGATTGAGACATTGACAATTTCATTGTTAGCAATCAAGCTTTTGACATTTTATCTTAAACAAAATATAATGGTAATTGAAAGGATTAATACAGATGTTACTGCCAGGATACAGTGTACTTTGCAAGTCATACAGACAACACAAAGTTTGTGGCGAACCGCTTTCTGGCCTGCAGAATGACGAGTCACCACATGCACGATTCTTCTCGGATCACACTTTATTGGAGTACAGCTCAGTTGAGAATGGTGGAAAGAAGAGCCCGTGCCTGAAATGTAGTCTGCTTATATAGGGAAGCTGGGACGCATGTAGCTCTATGATTAGTGCCCAATGTAATGCCTCATTAGCATATGGTTGGTGATAGGTCCAAAGTAATGCCTCATTAGCATATAGCTAGTGATAGGTGGTAAGGAGTGTCAAATTAGCATAATCAGGGATCACATCAGATAGGTCACTCCTTGACCCATAATTAGCATAAGCGGCACAGATGCAATAGCTGGGGAACATGATGCAACGTTCCAGCAAGTTGTGCAAGGGCCAACCGTGCCCTACATCTCCCCCTCTTTGTTTTTCTAATGGCACAGACAGGATATAGCCCGTACAGGTGTTCACCTCATGATGTGCCCACTGCTCAAAGGCTGTTTCCTGCTGCCAGGATCCCCGAGACGCCTTCCTGTGTGCAAGGCCAGTGAGGGCAGCAGAGTGCAAAGGCTGTCTCAGAGGAGAATGATTCCCTATAGAGGTGCAATGCCAGCTAAAGCCTCTCTGTGCAAGGGCAATCATTATAAGTCACTAAGGGCGGAGAGCCAGGCTGCGGGGGAGTGCCCTGCATCAACAGCCAAGAGTGCCTAAGTAAGTAGGACCTTTTCATGACGGGCTCTGATGCCAATACGGCAAACCAGCCAGAGGCAAAAAAACAACCCCAAATAAACAACAGACTGCAAAGATTCCCATTCCCACCCACTCCTTGAAAAAGGAAAGGGTAGAAGTTAGCCAAAAAGTAAAGTCCCCAAGTGTAACAGGCTTCAAACTTGTAGCATTCAAACATGCGATCTGGAACTTTTGCTTGAGGATCATCTTTTAGGCCTCGATAGACCAATTCCCACTTAAAAATTCTACAGTTCTTCGACTTTCATTCAAATCATCTGAAAAGGCCAACCACGCCCTACAAAAGTTAATGTGTAAGAACAATTATCCTAAAAGGTTTCCATGCTTCATTGACTACTAAGAAAAGATACATAGAACTACAAAGTAGCCTGGATGCTTCCCTGCCTGAGTGAGTTCATCAATCTCTCAAGAACTGGAAGTTACAATGTACCCCGGAATCCCTGAACTCTAGTATGTAAAAGCCTATCAAGCATGTCTCTCAAACCAGGTAAGTCAAGCCAACTTCTTGGCCCCTGAAATCCCCTTTGTATATTTTTTAATATTAGAGTATGAAAGTCAATCTATAAAGTAAACAAAGAGGAGCAGATCAATTCCAGTCCTTCCCAGTATAACCAGCAAAATAAATTCCAGAGACATTTCTGTGGATGATAATTTAGAAGTCCAATTAGAGACAAAAATAACGATCAAAAACTTTGTCAGGTTTTGTGCAATAATGGAAGAGTATAATTCATCTACCTTTGAATATTGAATGGATAATAATTCATCATATAAGATTTGATCATCAGTACTCAAATTATCGCGTGACATTCTGAGCTTTGAAAACAATATTATTAGCAATGAATTCACCATGAACTCAGAGTCATTGACATAAACAGAAATTTTCTCTCTCTAATTAACAAAGTGAAACAGATTGATTAGGTGAATAAGCCCACTATTTCTCAGCAGTAACAGATGCATTCCACAGAAACAGCATAGCAAGCACAGCAATTTTGCTGTCACATTCTTCTCTACATAGGCAAAAACTAAGACATACTCAAGACAGCATGGTTTTGGCAGGCTTTCATTTTCTCTTTCTGGGCTGACAGCTCTCTCCTGATAGGCAGGTGTTCTATGCATCACTTACATATATACATAGCTATTATGGTTCACTGGAATATATAGAAAGAGCCTTATGCTCAGTTGTATTTTGTTTAGAGTTCATTCTGAAAGGTGGAAGATTGAAGAGGACTATGATGTCAAACACATTTAGTATTCTTCAGAGAAGAAAGGACAACTGTCCTAGTCCTGAAGACCTGTAGGAGACATACATTGGCAAAAATATAAAACTGCCATGTCAATTGCAATCGATAAATTTACTAAAGGCTTTGAAACCTGTTATCAATGGAGAAGCTTACTGTTACTGCTATTATCTGATCAACCCATTCTCTGAAGAATTATTCTGCCAGTGACTGGTCTACTTGATATCCTAAAGTACTCCTAAAATTGTAGTGACTCAAAACTCTAAGACATTCTGATAAATGTCACTACAAAGCCTTAGAAGGGCCTTGAGTTTTATCTCTTGCAAATGTGCTTAGTAGGCATTCTGCTGACAGAATCTGTTCTCTGAGATTCTACTTGTCATTCAAATTTTCATCTCATATTCCACTCAACAAATAAGCATCCCCTTGTTTGTTGTCGCCACATTGTTGACTACCACATTATTCAAGGGAGGGAAAGATAAAAATCCCACTAGATAAGAATCATTTGCATTAATATTTAATGGAGAAATATGACTTGACTCTTTATTCTGGAAATAACTCTCAATAAAATAAGTATTCAAAGGGGTCCCTGGGTCAAGGCTCTTGATTAATAATAGTTCAAGTACAATTTTAATGCCTGATTTTAATGGCAAGCAGAAAAGAAAGATTAATTTCACATGTTAATTCTTTCCTTCATATTTGTCTCATGCCATGCAAAGTCCAGTCTGGCCATACATATGTTTATAAAAATATAAGTCATTAAACAAGTACAGAAAGAATGTAATTTTCACTGCTTCAAATTTTAGTTGCAAATCTTTGTTAATACTCAATATTTACTTCAATAAATATGACTGCTTTACCTTCCCCTGATCATTTTATAGTGTAATATTATAAATTTACAAGATCTTATGATTATTAATTAAAGTACATTCAAACTAATAAAAACACAATCACAAGCAGAAAACCTGGCTAGAACATTTTTCTTTGCTGTCAGGTAAGAAGCAGTGAATTTCAAAATATAATTCAATGGATATAAATAAATGTAAACTCTATTTTATCTATTTGAATAAAATTATAATATTTTAATCATTGCTAGACCTTTATGAATGTGTGTAGCTGAATCCTGTTTTAGGCCTCAAAATAAAACACACACACACACACACACACACACACACACAGAGTCACAAAAACACACACACTCACATGTACATTCATACACATACTCACAGACACTTATACATACAAAAACACATTAAAAATTTAAAAAAATGGCTTCTTTAAGAATTGTCAACTCTGCATCATCATAAAATGGTTGTATAGTAGCTACAAAACATGTCATGGAACATTTAGATTTTAATAAAGAGTATTTTCTTTAATGGGAATAGTAATTTTCCAGATATCTAAAATGTATTTCTATTATAAGAGAGAAATGTGAATATTCAGCTAGGAAAGTCTTAGGCATGTCTCTAAATGGCACTTAGGTAAAGGTATGAGATGATTTTCACTTTGTACTTACCTCTAAATTTCAAAATTATTTGGAATAAAATGAAGTTTTTTATAACAAGATGTGTTAATTGGACAAGCTAATTTATATGCCAGTTAACACAGAAGGGATATTCTATATTGATGCTAAAGTCACACTTATTTTAAAAAGTGATAAAATTTGTTTTATAGATAAGTAATTTTATGTTATGTTTTCCTTAATTTTCAGAAAGTAATAGATTATGATATTTAAGTAATATAGCCACATTAAAAGTTAACAAAAGATATTTGGATTAATAAATTTTCTTTTATGAATTGATGATTTATTAATTTCATAATTTAAACTATAAGTAGAAACACTTTAATGTTCCTCAACAAAACAATTAATTAAATTAAAATATAGTATCTTGTATATACACCTTTAAATCTTTAAACTTATTTTGCTTTTGTGTGAGCTAAAATTTTACTGAGATGCTTTACTAACACAAAAGTTGCATAACGTAAAATGCATTTTGAAAGTTTTCTTTTCTCATAAAAATAACATGTATATCAGTTATGTTTAAAATTCAAACTTATATCATAACAATAGATTGTTCATATTTTTTCAATCCAAAATTTTTTTTGCACATTTGACTCTAAATTGAAAAGAGAATCTTATTTTATTTAGGTATTTAAAAAATAAATATATAAGTCCAATGTCAATGTTTTTTGTATAAAATATGGATTTGGAAATGTTGGCTATACTTTGTATTCTAGGATTTAGGTAAAGTTTGCATATTTATTTCACTTGATAAAATTATTTTAATTGAATTGTTTATACTTTTGGTACACATAAACATAAAATCATTTTATTTTATTTTCCAAAACATACTTTATTATTTCCTTCATGCCTTTATATAATTTGTTGGATTAAAAATTAGAACAACTTTTTTTACATATACATGTATGTATATGCTTTTGTTCCTTATACATCTAATTTATTCTAATATCTTATGCTTTAATATAATTTATAATTTTGTATATTTTGCAACTAAATATATGATATATATTCATTCAATTATAGTTGGTTACTATTCAGAAAAACTTTTTTTAAGTTACAGACATTTTAGTTCATTTAGTAAACTTTTAGTAATTTATTATATTCTATAGTTTTCAGGTTTTTACTTCTAAAAATGGTACGATACTCCTGAAAATAACTCCATAAAAAGTAATTTTTAAATTATATTTTATGTTCACTTATGTCATTGTGGTACAACTTAAATTCTAGATATGAAGACCAATACACAGAGAGTTTCAAACTTTTTTCTACACCAGATCTGGTAGTTGACACATTAAAACTCTAATTTCTGTTCCTATAGCAGACTGAATAGTAGCTGCCAAATATTTATGTACAAATTCCTGAATATTGATAATTCTATATGACACAAAACATTATTTAAAGCACAATGGAAAAAAATGATTTAAGGACAGATCTTGCAAATTACTTCAATGAACATAATTATAGTCTGCAAACACTGTGCAACGTAGTGATGTGTATCTAATAAAGTTTGCCTGAAAAATCAGTCACTCTCAGATTTAGCTATGAAGGCCAGGAAGTGGTGACCAACTCTTTTATTCCCAGCACTGGAGTGGCAGAGATCCTTTGAGTCTGTGAGTTCAAGGCCAAGCCAAGCCAGGATATGGTGGCACACACCTTTAATCTTAGAAGCAACAAAGGTGTCTGAGGAAGTGAGATAGCTGGGCGGAGGTGGAGGAATTCAGCCCTTCATCTGCAAATGTATACATAATAAATAAGTTTTGAAAAATTAAAAAAGATTCGTGAGACAATTTGGGATTATATAACAGAAGAAAAAGTAGTTTTCTACATTGAAAAATAAAAATTAATATTACAATGAAAGAAATAATCTTTGTTCAATAATACTCTAGATAGTACAAAACTTAAACAATTAATGAGAGAATAATTGATGCAGATAGAACTTTTGTGATGTTTATTATAAGTATTTTTGATCGTTTTTGTTTTTGCCCTAAAAATACTGGTTTATAGGACAGCCAATTTTGTTGGAAAGTTATTATTACTGGCTAATTAGGATATTCTAGTAGTTAGTGATTACAATCAAATGCATAATCATATTAGGTATATTTTCCAGGTTAAAAGATATATATTTTAGATATATAAGTTGCCTTCAAATACTCCAGATATTTATAAAATATGGCATTTAAGATATTTTAATGACAGATGTTCTTTTTATTTTTATGACAATGAGACACATCTGATCCTGGCAGTACCAATCTACTTCAGAGAATATATTGAGGAAAAAAATTCTCCATATAGCATTTACTGTCCTGTGGCAAAAGTTAGTACTGGGTAAGAAAATGATGCTGCCTAATTTGCTGACAGTATGAAGTTCTGGGCAAGCAGGGCACAGAACAAAGAGCTGCACAATATTGCCATAAAAGTAGAGATACATATGTAGAATCTTATATAAAGCAGGAAGCTAAAACTGAATTTCAGACCCATAGACCCACTCATACCTGGAGCTACTTAAAGCTGGAAATAGTAAACAAAAGCCCTCCTTTCAGCAGGTATGGTGACATTCTTATTTCTAAATTACTTATTTAATGGCCTGAAACTGTCTTTTACATGTACAGGAAAATAAAACACACTAGCAAAATTTTAGCACTAAGTTGCTAGCTCCTGGAATCCTACATTAGTATGTACTCTAGTATATTATGCCCAAAAGAAAGCAGATAAGGATTTAAAAAAAAGAAGAAAAAATTTTTTTTCTTTTCTTTTTAAAATTTTAAACATGCCTGCACTCTCTAGATGGACAGGAATCAGACTCTACATAGCCCCAAGACATAGGATAGAGCCAGTAAGTGGAAAATAAAACATTGAAATGATTCTTAATGTCATTTTGCTATACTAATAAATCAGCACCTTATTATGTGATCATCAGAAAGGCTTTTTCTCACAGCAGATGTGAACAGATGCAGAGACCCACAATAAAAGGGTATCTAAAATAAATTTTCTCCCTTAAGAGATTGTTGAACCCAGGGCAAGAATGGAAAGCATGATCATAGAATACTGAGGGCATGAAGGAGACTAAAAGAACATGCCCCACTAAATCAAATGAGCAAGACTTGCACGGAGTCACAGAAACTAAACCAGAAACAACTGGGCCTGAATGGTATGGACCAGGTCCTCTGTATATAGGTTATGACTGTTAGTTTGGTGATTTTTGTGGCACTCCTAAGAGAGGAAACCAGGTGTATCTCTCTGACTTTTTTGCCTACTCTTGAGACACTTTTTCTCCTACTAGTTTTGTCAAGTCTCAATATAAAGACTTTTGCCTTGTCTTATTGCATATTGTTTTGTTATAATTAGCTGTAGTCCCTTGAAGGCCTGATTTTTTAAAGAAAAAATGTAGAGACATGAATCTTGGTAAAGGTAGAAGTAGGAACTAGATAGTAGGAATGGAGAGAGAGGAAAATATATGAGAAAATTTATTTTTAATAAAAATAGTAGAAATAAATAAATAAAATATTTATTTATTATTTTATTTATGCAGAAGTAAGTGGGCAAATGGCAGCCTATATGAAGATATTTATCATTTCTGGATGGGAGATTGACATGAGTCATCAGTGGAAGCAGCAAGACCTTCTAAGACACCTTGATAGTCTTTTGGAGAGGAGCTTTAATTTGAATGGCAACACAGAAAGACCAGGAAACTGTCTAGTGACCAATGATCGTTCTTTAAATTCCAAAAGGAACTTTGAGATTTTATACAAAAGGTAAATAAAGGAAAGAGGTAAGAATTATAGATGTGAAGTTTGCTTTATAGCTTGGTCAGAATATAGATAAGATTGGCTACTACATCATGGCTGCTTTGTGAAGCAGCAAGAAAAGTTTAAAGAATTGAGAGCAATTATGTATCCATATTGATATAATTGTTCAGTTCCATGCATCACATAAGGATCGTACTTAAAACCAATCTGACCAAGACAACATTTGTTCTATAGACTCACCATTTCTGGGGTGGGATTTAAAATTTTTTTATGAAGATATTTATGAATGAGATCTGTTGTCCCTGGAATTCAAGGCATCCACAGAAGGAAATGACTAGTTTGGATAAAAAAATGTCAAGAATTTTAACAGAACAAGAAAAGAAAAGCTAGGAAATTTTAGGCATGAACTGAAGTTACTGTCCATGGGTAAAATAATTCCCTCCTCCAACACTACATTAAAGTATTCACTCATTATTTAACCTGAAGAAATTCTGCCTATACAAATTAAATGAGATAATCTCTCTTGCTTAACTTCAACTAATTATATGCTTGATTCCCACATTCCAAATAACTATACAGTAAAAACCTTGATTAGTGCTCAATTGAATAGATGAGGGTTGCCATCTGGCCTGCTTGACACATAAAACTAGCTGTCATAACCCCAAAAGAACATTTTAAATTACAGACCATAAAATATGGAATGGTTTAATTATACTTATCTTTATTTCTGTTCTTACCAGATTAATTAACTACAATTATTTTCAATTAAATGTAAAGTAGTGTAGAAGAAGCATTCAGAGTTGTTAATGAGTAGACAGAATTAAAATCAGTGTGCTCTATGAAAGCTTTTCTCTGTACACTTCTGCCTTAGGATATATGTGACAGAAGTAATATAGATAATTATATTGCTACAGAACTATTTGACAACTATATTTCTTACAAATGAATCTATTGTCTTCAATATCTACTTTCATACCTTGAATGTTTTCTGATATAGCTATTATTTTCTTTTAATTTTGGAGTGTGCAATTTTGTTTCATCATCTATTTAATAGTTCTTGTATAGTTGTTTATGTATTTGTATGTGTGTGTGTTTGTATGTGTTGTGTGTGATATGTACATTAGGTTGCCATGGAGCCAGAAAAGGTCATTGTAGATGAGATGCCCTAGAGATCGAGTTACAAGTTCATTTGAGTTGCATGGTTAGAAAACAAACTGGGCATCTGCAAAAGGAGCATATACTTGTAACTGCTGATAAATCTCTGCAACACATTCTTAAAAGATATGCACAGGGTCTTGGTTAGTTTAATGAACGCTTCCTGGTGGTTGATTTAGTCACTGTGAATACCTAGTAGCCCAGGTTATTTCATTCTATGAGGGTGTGATTGTGTGTGTTATAAGAGGTTCTGTCCTAGCCGAGATTTGGACCCACTTGCAGCCCCACTTGCAGCCCCACTGCTCTTTAGCACCAAATAATCACACAAAGTTTTATATTAATTTTATGCTGATTGGTCTAGGGCCCAGGCATATAGCTTGCTAATTTACTCTTAAACTAACCCATGATTCTTATCTTGTTCAGCCATAGAGCTCCGTACCTTTTCTCAACATCATTTCAATTCTTTCTTCTGATTATGCTAGAATCCTATTTTATCTCATCTCATCTCACTGACATCACTGCTCTGTTCTTCCTCTTCACAGAGTTTTCTTAGTGTAGTAGCCCTGCCTATACTTTCTGTCTGCCTTTGGCCAATAAGCATTTTTATTTAATGTAGATGGGACAATTATTTACAATGTAACAACATAATCATGTGGTGTGTGTGTGTGTGTATGTTTGTGTATGTATATGATACCCTTGACTCCTCTGTCTCCTACAATCCTGTTTCATCTTTTCCACAGGATCCTCAAAGTTGACCTTACATTTGAGTATGGATCTCTACATCTGACTCCATTATTTGCTGAATAAAGCCATTCTGATGACATTCAACTAGGCACTAATAATCTATCCTGAGACCTATGTCACATTACATTTTCTTAAAAAAATATGCTTTGTTTATTTTATGTTATGAGTGTTTTCATACTCGAATGTATATGTACCACATGCATGAAGTGCTCACTGAGGTCAGTAATGGGTTTGAGAACCTTCAAATAGGAATTTTAGGCAGCTATTTGAATATTTATGCATACTAAAAACCTAACACAGGTACCATGCAAGAGTAGTAAGTATTCTTCACTGTTACACTTGCTATCTCTTCATATTATTTTTTGACCTATATGTTCATGATAAAGCCAAATGGTTTTGATAGTTTGATGAATAACATTCCTGTATCTAGCCAAGAGGACAGCACATGGTCTAAGTATTAGAGACAGAAGTTCATTTTCAAAAAATAGTAGTGATAGAAGATTTCTGGCATTTTATGTAAAAATCTAAGACATTTATGTTGACATAAAGTTTTACTGCAATAACTATATTTGTGTAAATATAAATACTATCTATATTTGTATAATTATAAATACTATTTACATTTGCATAAATTAATATAATTTTTTTTCCAATTATTTGTTTTTCAGAAACCTCTACAATGCAATATTAAAAAATCTTTAAAAAGGGCAACTCTTTAATAGATACTACATACCAACATTAAAATAAAAACAGATAAACAATATAAAAGATGTGTAACCCCTAAATAAATATAATTCTTTAAGAGTCTCCCAATAAATTAAGGCACAAAGGCAAAAGGTTTCAGTGTAGAATTCTTCCAGACTTTCCAAAAGGAGATAATACCAGTACTCCTTAAGATATTTCAGGAAGTAGAAACAAAAAAGAAGAGTACCAATTTTTCTTTTAATGAGGCCACAGTAACCCTGATACCCAAACCATGCAAAGACTCAAAAAAGAGAATTACAGACAAATTTTAATCATGAACATTAATGCAATATTACTCAATAAAATACACAGAAAATTCAACCCACTATCACCAAGTAGACTTCGCCTCAGAAATTCAAGCATGGTTTAACAAAAAAAAAAAAACTGTCAAAGTAATCCAAAGTTTATATGAACAAACTGAAAGAAAAAATATCATCTCATTAGATATTGAAAAGCCTTTGATAAAAACCAACACCCCTACATGATATAGGACTTGGAGAGATCAGGGAAACAAGAAGCATAGCTAAATATAATAAAAGCAATATACATCAAGCTATAGGCAACATCAAATAAAATGGAAAAAAAGCCACAAAATATTCTATAAGTTTCCTAGCCTAGACTTCTGAGTATGGAGCAGAAGTTTAGTTTATTTCTGACCCCTTTAGCCTCAAATAATCACATGCACTGGTGTATTATTATGCTGATTGATCTTGGGACCAGGAATATAATTTGCTAACTCCTTCATCTCAGCTCAGTCCATCATGTTCAGCCATGCAACTTGATACCCTTTCTCAGAGCAGCATTTCCTCTGCATCTCCTGGCAGGCAGGCGACTCTGGCATCTGTCTCTGCTCTTCCTGTACTCAGAGTTTTCTTAGCATGGTAGGCCCACAAACACTTCTCGTCTGCTATTTGGCCAATCAGATTTTATTAAACCCATGAGCAAGATAATTATTTAAAATGTTATACTTAATCCGACTACACAAAAGTAATTTCACTAAAGTGAGAAACAAGACAAGGCTGTCCATTCTACCTAGATCTATTCAGAAGAAGTCTTAACATGAGCAATATGATAACAAGAGTAGATTAAGCAAATCTGAGCAAGGAATCACAAACCCAGAAAGATAAGCAGGGAATGTACTCACTCATTAGTGGACCCTAAACAAACAAACAAACAAAAAGCAAAAAGCTCTTCTTTGTGGTATTCCATTGCTCATGCAGCTCCATTATGGTGTGGTTTCCGTGGAAATCAAGATTGAAACTTCAATAATGGCATTTCTTTCATAGTGCTAACCCTCAGCTGCCATATCACTTTATTATTTATTCTTCAACACCATCACTCTATGAGAGGCTTTTGCTCTTGGCAGCCTTTATTTGGATATGCAGCCTCGGCCCTTTCAAACCAGTTACTGGGTGTTGGTTCTGCAGGTATACCTTCCAGATTTTACCTCAGTAAACTTGGTATCTTATTAATCACAGCTGATTGCTTGTAAGCATGATTTGTGATCATAAAAAATGGTTTTGCTCTACAAAATTATTAAAATATATAACACATTTTTCACGATATGTTCTCAAACTCTGAAAGTTCCAAAGCCAGACTCCACTATCTGCTCTGATATCAGCGTTGTCTTTGAGGATTCCATAGCAGCTCATTCATCTCTGAGCACGTCTAATACATAGTAACAATGTTCTGCATCCTCTTCCTTCTGAATCAAAGTATAACAAAATAAAACAATATTCAACACCGTCATGGCTGTCAAAGCAAGATGCCACTTTCTGTTAATTATTTCCAACTTTGGTTATTACAGATTACACATAGTCAGCATTCACAAAAGCTATAACATGAACTCTAGGCAGTAACTTAAAGACAGGAACAAGAGTACAGCTTATTTCATCTAGTGGTCTCACCTACCTAATTTATATAGCCCTGAACCTATCTACTTAGAAATGTTCTATTCATAGTAGGCTCAAATATTCTAAACTGATTAGAAACACATGCCAAGGCTAGTCTGATAAATATAATTTGCCAGTTAAAATTTCTTATTCACCGGTTTGTCAAGTTTTCCAACAAGATTAGCTATCATACCACAATCCACCCTTAAAATCTTAGTCACATTTTTGACCCTGCTGTCTGCTTGAGATTCCAGACCATCATGATTCTACAACTCTTGTTATCTAGAAGGGGATAATGTTGAGATCTTTCATTTACTCTACTTTCATTGCATAATCTGTATATGAAAACATATTGGTTGATTGTAGAGTATGCCCATTTTGTTCCTGCAGCTAAACTCAATCCACTAGTTTAATAATTTTCATGTAAACAAAATATATCCGAGGATAATTCAAACCACTATAACTACATCCAAAAGAATAAAATCTGTTAGTGAAAGTAGACTATAACATAAACTTAAAATATTTAAGGTACTTTCCAATTTGTATTTGTATAAGATATATACATTAATTTTATTGAATAAAAATTGAATAGAATAAAAATCAAATAAATATAAATAATATTCTGTCTTTAATCAAGACTATTTTAAGTCTCTTAATTGTTAATTGATTAGTGTAGTTGAAATAGAATTGAATGTGCCTCTTTAGGATATACACACAGAAGTGGTATTGCTGGGTCCTTGAGGAAATTGATTCTCAATTTTCTGAGAAACCACCATATTGCATTCCAAAGTGGCTCAACAAGCTTACACTCCAACCAACAATGGAGGAGTGTCCCCCTTGCTCCGCATCCTCTCCAGCATAGGCTGTCATCTGTGCCTTTTATCTTAGCCAATCTAACAGGTGTTAGGTGGTATCTCAAAGTTGTTTTGATTTGCATTTCTCTGATGACTAAAGATGATGAGCACTTTTTCAGGTGCCTTTCAGCCATTCATAGTTCCTCTGCTGAGAATTCCCTTTTTAGATCTGTACCCCATTTTTTGATTGGGTTATTCAAGGTTTTGGGCTCTAGATTCTTGAGTTCTTTATATACCTTAGAGATCAGTCCTCTATCACTTGTGGGGTTGGTGAAAATCTTTTCCCATTCTGTAGACTGTCATTTTGTCCTATTGACAGTGTCCTTGGCTTTGCAGAAGCTTGCTAGCTTCAGGAGATCCCACTTATTGATTGCTGGTCTTAGTGTCTGTGCCACTGGTGTTATATTTTGGAAGTGGTCGCCTGTGTCAATTCGTAGAAGTGTATTTCCCACTTTCTTTTCTCTCAAGTTCAAAGAGGCTGAGTTTAAGTTGTGGTCTTTGATCCACTTGGATTTGAGTTTTGTTCAGGGTGACAGGCTCAGATCAATTTGCATTTTCCTACACACTTCCACCCAGCTATGCCAACACCATTTGTTAAATATACTATCTTTTTTTTCCATTGGATGTTTTGGGCCTCTTTGTCAAAGATCAGGTGTTCATAGGTTTTTGGGTTAATGTCTGGATCCTCAATTCTATTCCATTGATCCACAAGTCTGTATTTATGCCAGTACCAGGCTGTTTTTATTACTGTAGCTCTATAGTATAACTTGGAAGTCAGGGATGGTAATACCTCCTGAGGTTCTTTTGTTGAGTAAAATTGTTTTGGCAATCCTGGCTTTCCTGTTATTCCAAATGAAATTGATTATTGTTCTTTCAAGGTAAAAAATATTGTGTTGGGATTTTGATGGGCAGTGCATTGAATCTGTAGATTGCCTTTTGTAGAATTACTATTTTTACTATGTTGATCCTACCAATCCAAGAGCATGGGAGAGCTTTCCATTTTCTGATATCCTGTTCAATTCCTTCCTTCAGTGATGTAAATTTTTTGTCAAATAGGTCTGTTACTTCTTTGGTTATAGTTGCTCTAAGATATTTAATATAATTTGCAGCTATTATGAAGGGTAATGTTTCCCTTATTTCTTTTTCAGCTCTTCTATCTTTAGTGTATAGAAGGGCTACTGATTTCTTTGAGTTAATCTTGTCTCCTGCTACATTGTTGAATGTGTTTATCAGCTGTAGCAGTTCCTTGGAAGAATTTTGTGGGTCACTTTTGTATACAATCATATCATCTGCAAATAGAGATAGTTTCACTTCTTTTTTTTCCAATTTGTATCCCCTTAATCTCTTTTTTTTTCCCTTATTGCTTTAGCTAAAACTTGGAGAACTATATTGAATAGTTAAGGGGAGAGAGGACATCCATACCACTTCTGGGTGTATACCCTAAAGAGGCACATTCACACTCCAAAGGTATTAGGTCAACTATGTTCATAGCAGCATTATTTGTAATAGCAAAAACCTGGAAACAACCTAGATGTCCCTCAACTGAAGAATGGATTAACAAACTGTTGTACATCTACACAATGGAATACTACTCAGCAGTAAGAAAAAATGATATCCTAAAATTCCCAGGCAAATGGATGAATTTGGAGAATATCCTCCTCAGCGAGTTATCACAAACTCAGAAAAGCAGGGGATGTACTCACTCAATAGTGGTCTCTAAACACACAAACAAGAAAAAAAGCCAGCATGCCCAAGCTGCAACCCACAACCACTGAACAGCTTGGGATCAGAAACACCCTGGACTGACCCTTAGGACCCCACTCCAACTATAGGAACACCTGACTCACTCTTGAGGGAGGGGAGACAAAACAGGATTTGCCAGGAGTGGAGACTGATCCAAACATTATTGGGCCAGTGGGACCATAGGACTGTCTGCTGCCTTCCCAGGAAGAGGATGGGGAGTTGTGGAGAAGAAAAAATGAACTAATGTGGCAGGAGGGGGAAGGGACCTTGAATAAGGATATACAGGGATGGAAAAAAAAAATTCAGAGGAAAAGCTGAACACAAATATATGTGTAGCAATCTTATTTACATTATCACCCTTGATAAGTCACGCCTATGATTTTTATCTTCTTTATAGTTATTGTTAACTTATCAGCATTTTAAATTCATTTTACTGTTTTTCTTGATAAACACAAAATAAATAAAGAAGGAAAAAAAGAAAAAAAAATAAAATCGAATGAAAGCCATAAAGTATTTAGTCACAATTTTCAAAAATGGGTATAGAGTTTTTTCTTGGTTTTAGTAATCTGTCAATTAAGAAAAACTAGCAGTTAAAAATTGTAATTATTATTACATTTCTGAAGTTAGTCATGTGCTAACAAGTCATAAGAATCGGAATAATCGCACCTACTAAAGACAGTGAATCTGTCTTTGGTCCTTCCTTATCAGCCAACTTTGATTTAGATTTGGTTGGTCATAAACATCTTTAAGTTAATGAGTTCCATCTAAATTTTCCAATTTTTAAATATGTATTTTTAAAACTTTAAAAATTCATTATCTACATTTCATTGAATTTGTGGGAGCCACCTCTTTCTGTCTATAAATTTATTGATTTTAGTGTTTTCTTCTATCCCTTGCTGCATGTTTATTAATCTTTCTATTTCTTATAGCAGTAACTCAGTGTTTGATTTTTTTTGTGTTGTATGTTTATTCTGTATTTCATTATTTTTCCGTATTTATCATTTTTCAGAACTATTCATTTTGTGCTTGGGCCTTTTCTTTTATACCTTGAAGTACATCAGTAGAAAGCAATTTATTTTTAATCATTCAGGTTTTTAAGTGCCAGCACTCAATGTCTTGTAAGTGCACTAGAAAATCCCAGATCTTCTATTAAGTATGTTTTCATTTTCAATTGTTTCTAAGATTTTAGAATTTTTTCCTTTATTTCACAGTAACATAATTGTCTTTACTTGAACATTGGTCTGACTTCATAAATTTGTACAATCTCTGTAATTTCCTTTATTTCACAGTAACATAATTGTCTTTACTTGAACATTGTTCTGACTTCATAAATTTGTACAATCTCTGTAATTTCCCTTGCTATGTATTTCTACATGAGCTACATTATTGTTTGAAAAACATAAGAAAATATTTTGACCCTTTTCATTTGTTCAGACCTAATTTTAAGTTAGATCATGCTCTGCTATATTTATTTACTTTATATGTACATTTTGTACAGATGAGTATGTATTGTGCATGGGAATTATAAGCTGTGCATTCATACAGATGCTTAAACAGAGAACAGAGAACATACTCAGGTACTATACCTTAGGTGTTATAGCCTTGTTTCATTAAAACTTCTTTTCTCAGTAATCTGCTTACTGAAATACAGCTAAATTTACAGGTCAGTGGGTCTCAGAAATTTGCTTATCTCCATTGCTCTAGTATCAGGATTA
Organism: Sigmodon hispidus; assembly: GCA_004025045.1. Classification (NCBI taxonomy): domain Eukaryota; kingdom Metazoa; phylum Chordata; class Mammalia; order Rodentia; family Cricetidae; genus Sigmodon; species Sigmodon hispidus. The sequence continues at coordinate 32,150 of PVIH01012552.1, forward strand.
CAAGTTTGTGCCATGACACTCACATGATACTCAAATCTTTCTGTTTCTGGAAAATCCCTATTGCAAATACATTACATGGTGTGATCCTTTTTGTTATGTTATGTTTCTTGAATAGTTGAGGTGGGTTTTGACTGTTTTTTCTTTGAGACAAAAGATAGTTACATCAAATTTTGAAAAAACTCAATCTGTGTCTTCTTTGGTGAACTGAGAACACGTATTTGTGAAGTCGTTTGAATGAAAATGGTCCTTAAAGGAAGCGAGGTACTGCCATGTAGAAGAAAGTATAGTCTTGTTAGAGGAAGTTTGTCACTGCAGCCTTTAAGATCCAGTTTGCTTAAGCTTCTCTCATCGTAGCATTCACATCATTTGCTGTTGCCTGCAGTCCAAGATGTAGGAAATGTGGGTAGCTTCCCAGTACCCTTTTTGTCTTCATTGCACCATATCCCACCTTGATGATGGTGAGTGAACCACCATAATTAGATGTTTTTCTTTATAAGATTTGCTGTGGTCATGGTGTTTCTCCATAGTAGTAGGAAGCTTAACTAAGATAATTTAAAATAACATTACAAAAGGTAGTAAAATAAAAATGAACAAATATTAAAAATGTCCAAATTGTTAGACATTTTTAATATTTGTTCATTTTTATTTTACTACCTTTTGTAATCATAGCTCTGACAGAGCCTTCTGGAATGTTTTATAACAACTCATATATACATTTAATAATTTAACTATTTTAAACATATATTTTATTATTTTAGTATCTTTTGAGGATAATAGCTATTTCCATTATAGTATTCAATATCTTCATAGAAAGTGCTTAATAGCATTTCTATAGGTATATTGGTGACCTTTGTTCTATTTCACCATTTTCTTTATTTATCAGCAGCACAGATATGGTTACACAAATTTTATATGTCTCTTTCTTTCTTTATTCCTTTTTGATTTTTTATTTATTTTTGAATAAAGTCTCATTTTTTTATTCATATATGCCCTTGTTCAAACCCCCTTCCCCCTCCCGCCCCTCCCAGTCACTCTCTCTTCTTCCCATCTCCTTATCTTCTCCCCAGCAAGGGCAGGAGGTCCCAAAGTCCCAAGGTGGCTTAGTTCAGCATCCACTCCAAAAATTCAGTTCTCTAGCATTTGAAATCTAATGAATTTAACTAATATAAGAAACTTGGTATAGAGTCTATAAATATTTTAGAGTTAAATTCTCAATCTTACGTGAATAAAAGTCCCATTTAATAACATTAAGTCCTCAGTATGTTTATTTACTGTTTTGATTTCTGGTACAATTGCTTCAAATATTTTATTGTACAGACTAGTATATAATTGTAATATTTATATATTAATAAGCTTTTAATTTTGTTTCATTCTTGTTGCTTTTAACCTTGTCCTACAAAGTACTGCAATATAATAATGTATTACCACACCCAGCTGTATAAATTTAACTTTTATAATTCTATGTTCTGTTTACATTCTAATGTCCAATGCAGTAATAAAAAACTTACTTTTAGATATAACCTGTATCTTGTGATCTTGTAAAATTTACTTATAGTTTTAAAGTATATTTGATATTTTTCCTATTGATGCTGTGTTTTACAGAAAAAAAATATTTTGCTTACTTATTTGGAATAGACATTCAGCTTATCGTTTATCTTTCACCGTTATCCTAATAGTAGATGCAGAATAGTGTAAGATATAAGCATAAGAGTTATACTTCAGTATTTTTTCAACATATTCTAACTATGAAAGCCAAACTGACATCAAATTTGAAGTACATCTTTTTAAATTGTCCAAATGTTTGAATAAAATCAAGTGACACAATATCCTGATTCCTCACATGCTATTGGTTTTAAAGGCTAAACAGATCATTATTAATTATTATTTATATAATAATAATAATAAGTCTGATTTATAGAAATGTACTGTTTTCAGTTCTCTTAACTTATGAATTTAAATAGATTTTATTTTAAATATTAAATTATCAGTAGATGTGGAAAGATATCTCAGTGATTTAGAGTACACACATTGCTCTTAGAGTTAACACTACAAACAGCCACAGACTAAAAAGATATATACATACTATTGTTAATAATAGTTGCTAGTTAATTTGACATAAATTATTTTAATTTTAAAAATAAATAATTTGACTCAGAACTGCTTAAGAAGAAAAACATTGATATTGAATCTTTGAGTGTATACTTTTAGAAAGTCTCTTTAAAGTAAGATTTAGGTGAAGTAACTATAATCTAACTTTTCTACATTACATGCCAGCAGGACATAGTAGCATGTTTTCACAAGATTTACCTAAGCTGTGGACACCAACTGACAAAATGTTGCATCTTTTATTCTAAATTATATATTTTTGTCACCTAGCAGTGTAATCTTCAGCCTTCAGAAGCTTAAGGTATAACTTTCTTTGTGAGGTTCCAATCTAATACATGTAGGAGGGAATTTTAATTTAAGCTTTAATTGATGGGGTACTATTCCCCAATGAAAGTTAATAAGACCCACCACATAAGGCACTTAAATGTCCAAACCCATTTTATCACATTAAGAACTATCTAAAAAATCCTAAGAAATCCAGTATATGAGGTATTCCTAGATGCTGGGCACAGATATATGAACAATATTTTATAATGAAAAGAGTATTCATGCAACTAGACATTAATGTAGTTGGCAGGGGGAGTACAAAACATTCATGCTTATGAGCAAGTTATTCAACTACAAAAACAGAGGATGTATTTTCCTGAGGGCTACATCATTATGCATATAATGCAAAAGATTACTAAAATTAGAGAATAGCAGTATCAATCCAAAAAACTGGCATATGCAGGATGCAGTACATTAAATATATTTTGGGGGCCCCTAATATGTAATACCTATAATAAAATAAAATGCCAGAAATTTAAAACTGAGTGCCTGTAGTTATTGAGTGTCCCTAGGTGTATATTTTTGATAACATGCATAAGTTTAAATTTTCAAAAATCCATAACTAGACATTTTTCACAGAAGATATTGTTAAATTTTAAGCTCGTGCTTTGGTAGTTCAGAATTTTTAACTCACCTGTGAAAGCTAAATGTATATAAACATTTAGCAGAATATGTTTGTCAACACCTCCTAATACACCTTTGGCATAAATCCTTTTGTTGTTTGATGTTTTAGTAACATATTTCTGTTAGGGCTGAATGACCATATCCTTTTGCCTTGAACTCCTTCAGTCATTTGCTTTTCTTAAACTAAATTGTAGAATGTAGTAGAAAATAAGTATTTCTAGATGCTGAAAACTGCGTAGTTGTTCTACGCTCTGCAGGCAAAATTCCTCAAAAGGCTCTTCTAGTAATTTAATTTCCTTTGAAGTGACATGCTTCCTTTCAGAATGTCTCAACTTTTGTAGAACTGTAATATGCTAGTTGATTTTACACTGACTCTGGTTGATTTCTAGAGCCAAGGGATTGGAAATGTGCTTTCTCCCTTATTAGCCATCTGTAGAGTAAGCCAGACTCAGTCACTTGCTTTCTTTCACTGTGTTTTGTCTCACTAGACTCAAACAAGTTTATAAAAGATTCAGTAAATGTATTTCACTGAGAGGTGCCTTACTGTCTTAATATATTTATAAATTTCATTTATATATGTATTAAGAAATAGATTAGTCTGTATGAGAGAGATTGTACATATGTATATGTGAGCAGATGTAAGAATACGGAGAAAAAGACTCAGGCAGAAAGTGACATCATCTCTCATTCCATCTTGGCTATTTTTCTTTTCTTACATTGTCAAGTAAGAATCTATAGAACATGTGTTCTAAAGAAAGTTTTATACATTTTTGCCAGGAGTTCTCAATTATAGCACTATTCTAGAAAATAGAATATAAGTACTTTCCCAAGTAGCCCTTAACAAAAACTTGTGCTCACATTTTAAAATCAAACTGATTATAGATACTGTGTCACAGTTTGCTGTTATAATACATTTCAACCAAATTCAATTACACAGCATGCTCTTTGCTGGCATGCAATGAAAGTCAAGACAAAGATGAATGAGCATAAATGCTGCAATTGATTGATCCCAACATGCCGGTGCCTTGATTAAAGTGTCTAGGAACAAAATGAAGAAGCGTATTCATCTGTAACTACTGGTCAGTTTTTAAATTAACCACAAATTTTATCAAATACCATGCACAGAATTGGATATTTCAAAACTGTGAAATAAACTTACTAAAACATACATGGAACATAATTTGATGTTTTGCTTAGGTTGTTATAATTAGCATTTATAATATATACTTAATCTTATGTTCATAACAACCATTTGTTATAAAAAAAGACATTCACAGTAAAGCAAACAAGCAGAAGTATTATTAAATTTGAAAAAATATAAAATTGCTCTTACACATTAATGGCTACTACAAATAGTTGTAGTAAGACATATATATTAAATATTTGCATAAGCTCTTGGCACATAGAACACACTTTAAATCCAAGCACAAAGGCACCGGAGGAAGAAGAATTATGAATTTGAGTCCAGATCATCAGTAATATATAGAAACTTTTCTCAGAAGACAGGAAAAAAATAATCATTTAGATTTTACTTAATGTGCTTCCTACTAAAATTGCTTTATATGAAATTTATATGGAGTTATGCCACAAAAAAGCTGTAACTGAATTGCTATTTTATTTAATTATTTTAGCTATGAAAGTCAATTATTACAAAAATTCCAAGGTAAACTCAACATGTGTACTTAAAATCACATCTCAGTTAACCACATCTTCCTTTCACTAACCTGCGGTTGAGGTTATTGGACCTTCTAGGGTTTTATACTTGCAGTTCTGATGGTTAAATATATCATAAAACATTCTATTGCCTTCAGTCAAACATTTATTATTTGGTCATGTAAACAGGCCTAGGTTCTTCATCTAGTTTCAAGAGTTTATGACTAAAGTCATTGTTAATGGATTTCAAATATAAGTTAAGATTAGTTACAATACAGCATATGTATAGTCTTTTTAGTAAGGGGTTCTATATTTTGTTCAGTTTTTTCTTTTTATAGAAGAGAAGGTAAACTGATGCTTATTGATTTAACTTTTTTTTCTAAATTTTCTTTTTTTCTAAATTTATAAAATAAAGTCTTTTTTTGTATCCAGTGTCATCAGTGAACTTACATTCAACAATGAATACAGATAGAGGCAGAGAAACAAGGCTGAGCACTGGGGTAGCCTCCTGGTCCACCTGAGAGCAGGGGAGGAGAGTCTATATAAGCAAGGGAATAGGAATTAAGAGGAAAATTCTCTCAATGATGGCTGGCTAGAGCTCTAGGGAGCTCACTGAATCAAGAACAGCCAATGGGGAACCATCACAGAAAATGAGCTATGCCCAACTGTTGATTGGCATGGGAAGTATGTGAAGCTTCTAGGGGAGAGATCAGACTGTATTTCTGTGTGTAGGCTGGTGCTTCAGAGCCCATTCCCCTCAGAGGGACACCTAACATAGTCTTATTAGCCAGCATGAGAAAATCAGACTTGCCTAGAGTGGATGAGACAGGCTAGGCTGACCCACCTTGGGACATCTTGCCCTTTTGGGGGAGAGGATGGAGGGTTGGCGATGGGGGAGACTGAAGACTGACTGAGAGGAATGGGAAAAGGGAATGGAGTGGTAGCAAAGGGATATATGGATAAAAAGACTTTATTTTATATAAAAGAAATTTCATAGGTGAGTATATTATTTACATCATTTTTTCCTCTGTCTACCAACTCCAGCTCTTCTCATGCCCCCACATTCTCTCTCAAATTCACAACCTATTGATTTTATTGCAGATATAAACATATAGACAGACAAGAGATGTGTGTGAGAGACTGAAACAGACAAAGCCACATAGAAAAAAAGCATAAACATAAGAGAGCAAGATGATGCTCATATTGCTCGTGTTTATGTGTTTATGGTTGACTACTTTGAATTAGAAAACCTATCAGGAGGCTAATCATTTAGATGACTTTCTTCCTCTTTGAGAAGACACTAATTGCTCATAGCCTTTCAAGGCTAGACCTTGTGAAGTTTCTTCTGCATTGGCATGTAGTCTGATATATTCATTGTAGAGCTTTTGTTCAGGTGAGCACATTTTTGAGGTTTCATGTGTGCAGCTTTCCTGTAATATAACAGATAATGAATTATCTTACTTATTTTATAGTAGACACCTTAGTTCTTACACTTACAATCTCCCATCCTTCTTTCACAGTATTTCCTGGTTTTTAGGTGTGAGACATAGTATTTTCAAAGGGCTTTTTTAGGTTGCACTTTCCAGCACTTGCTGTTTAAATCTGATTAATACTAAATACGTTTATTTATGGGGCACAATTGTGATGTTTTCCTACAGACATACATACGTAAAAGAATGAATTCATGACATTCTCTTACTCATTTGACATTTGCTAATACTATTACATTCATAGAGACTGGCATGTACTTTCAATCTTTCACAGTCAATGAGTTAGAATTTCAAACCCATACCTTTCCTACTTGCACCAAATTTTGTTGGTGTTCTGATGTAAATTTTAAAGAGGAAATCACCATGCCTCAAGAAAACAGAAGAAGAAAAAAGGAAAGAAAAAAAAGGTAAAAAAAAAAAAAACACACAGAAACACAATGTGATCCCTTCCTTCAAGGCTCTACAAAATGCCCATGTCAGTGGACAGTTGCCTATCCCTGGAGGGCCTAGTTGGATTTACCTCCACTGGATATGGCAGACTGAACTAACCTACCTTGGGACTCCTTGCCCTCTTGGGGAATGTATGGGGAAGGGAGAGACTGAGTGGATGCTGGGAGGAACTGGGAGATGGAAAGGGATGGGGAACAGTGGTATACATGGGAAAAAAACTTTTAAAATAAATTTTAAAGAAAGAGTTAAAATAAAAACTGAAATTTCAGTGTAGGGCCTATCCTCAATGTATGGCAGTGGAGACTACTCATGAAAACTCTCCTTGAAAAATAAAGGAAAACATTTTATAGCTTAGTAACCAGGGTACATAATATAAATAAATGTCTGACATAATGAATGTTCTGACAATTTTGGCATTACAGAAAGAAAAAAAAAGAAATAGAAAATTCAAAGTTCTATATCAACCTTTTCAAAGAATATTCAAACTTTTGCATTCTACCAGAGAAAAAATACCAGCAAGAAAAAAAAAAAACTGCTGTATTTCAAAAAGAATTTAGCAACTATGAAAGCAAGTTAGGTAAAGTTACATGGGCATTTAGTGATAGAGGCATGTCAGTTACTCAGGAGAAATGTCAGCCTTCTCAGTGTCATTATTGATGCTTTTGTTTCCCTGACCTCAACCTGAAATTGTGAGGCTGCGTGTAATCTGTGAGATACTTCTAAACTCATGAGATAAAGAATAGATTGTTTCCTCATCCACACCCTTCCAGTGGCCAAAGGGTGTTTAATTATGCTCCCGTAAATAAATGAGCAGCATGAATTGGCTTTTTTTTTATAAATGGGGAGATCATAAGAGTGAATATGAAACTGAGGGGACTGATAACTGGGTTTGATGAGGTGCATGAGTTAAAATCACCAGTTAATAATAATAATAATAATAAATAAAAAAGAATAGGCTGTTTATGTTTAATATTTGTCTAAATTTAGCTAAAGTTATCAGAATATTTTATTGACTATTGTGTTCTATTTGTTGCTTATAAAATTTTTGAGATAATAATTACACCAGTTTACTCTTCTCTATTCTCCCTCCAAATGCTCCCGTTTACTTCCTCCACTTTCTCTTTTCAACTTCATGATCTCTATTTAAATGTTACACAAAAGTAACATTCTCTCTCTGTCTGTCTCTCTGTATGTGTGTGTGTGTGTTTGTCTGTCTGTCTCTGTGTGTATGTGAATGTGTGTGTGTGTGTGTCTCTCTCTTTCCCTCTCTGTTCCTCTCTCTCTCTCTCTCTCTCTCTCTCTCTCTCTCTCTCTCTGAGAAGTGTAAGGTGTATGTATGTTTTCAAAACTGAATAATTGTGGTGACCATTTAGTGTTGATTAACCAGCTGGTGTGCTCTTTCCAGAGATGATTATTTTTCTAGTCCTTTGAATTCTGGAGTAGTCTATAATTCTTTGTGCTTTTTCTCATGCATGACTGCATGTGTAATGATGTTGATCTATAATTCTTAGTTGGCCTAATAGATTTACCTTATGAACTTATTCATTTAAATTATCTACCTAGATATTTTAAGCCTAAGAAAATAATCAAATTCTTAAAAATATTATGTATATTAAAACGTGCCTTATAAATCTTGATTCATTTGTACCTAGAAAAACATGGAGATAGATCCTTAGACATCTATATACATATTATAAATAAATTATGTCACTTTAATAACCAATATCATTAAGAATGTGTGGTGCATTTTTTTAATGTGGTGCACATTTACTTTACTTCTACCTTTTCTGTTTTTATAAATCTATGTAATATTTATAATATTAGAATTTTTATGTAAAGATAGATAAGTATATGACTAACTGTTGCAAAAATATGCACTAAGAATAAAGAATCTTTTTGATGGAAATAAATCAAAATTACAGAATTACAGTGTGAATAACATAAAAAATGCCAATTGCTACATCTTCTGTCAATAAAAACTTACTTAACCTTTTTAAAATTTATTTGGCATCAAATCGTCAGCTCTATAAATCATAATGTATTTTATTATTACCATATTTCTCAGTCAAGTAAAATTTTTTAAAACATGGCAGATAAATATAACTAATTGTATGTTACCATGCACCATCATTTTTTATAAGAAAGCCATTTTTCAGGAAATTAGATAATTAGCAGCCCAAGATTTGTCCTCAGTCTTATAGATTTGATTTGAGCCCATACTGGTACACATTCACAGCCTATAGTATTTCAGTACTTTATCTTTTAAATTATTATATCTACACATTACATTTATCATAACAATGTCACAAATTGGGTCAAAATTTAATTAAACAAATGAGTTGATTACATGAAACTGAAATCATTAATATTTTATGTATTTCCTGGCACAATAAAATTACCTTGCTATTAAAAAATAATTAAGTTGGAAAGTCATTTTAATTCCATGCTTCTGTTATAGAACTGACTACAATATAACTTATAGGCACTGCAGCAAGAAAACTTATAATTTATTTGCATTTCTATTAGTTGAAGCAGGCCCTTAAAGGCCTGTGCTTAAGGATATTCTGCATTATAATTAGATGGAGCTTTGATGAAATAGACATTTAAGCTTCTTATTCCAAATTTATGTGACACATGACCATATCTAATTTGTAGATAATGTATTATAATAGAAAAAGGCACTTCATAAAAAAAATCAGCTTTTGTCTTGATCTGTATTCATTGTGTTCATTGGAGGTCTAGTACTTCAGGTCAGATTTATTACATATGAGTCTTTTCCTTGTCTGTCATTGACTTGGTAAAGTTTTTCATCATTATCAAAGAGTATATATTAACATTATTATTTTGAAATCTTTAAGAATGCCTCCAAAAATCAGAAAATTATTATAAAATTTGTATTAAAATAGTAATATATGATAATTATTTCTATAATTGAGCTCAGCAATATGAATAAGCATATCTTAAAGTACAGACGTTCAAAAAGTTTTAGCTGTTACAGAGAGTACTTCAAAGTTTCAAAATACAAAATACTGGACACAAGTGTAAAAATACTTAACAATTGTTTATTTTACAGTCCATTCTCTTGACCTTTGTACTGAATTTTCCTTTCATCATCTCTCTGTCCCTCCCTCCAAAATTTTTCTGACTTTCTCCATTATTCCCACAATTGCCTCTTTTTCTTGCCCTTTTTCATACTTACTTTGTCTTCCTTGGCTTCCTTTACTTCATTTTATTGTTGCATATAAATGATAAATAAAAATGCTCTTATAGTGAGATTAGTCCTTGTTATTAAATAAATTTATGGGTAATGTTTGAACATACTCTTTATTCTTGTGAAGTATGTGTGATTCAATGTATTATTTTTAAAATACATTTTAATTATTTTTTCCATGATTATTGAAAATTTCAAATTGAGTGAATTTCAAATAAGTTTTCACTTATCAAAAATAAAAGGTAAAAATAGCATATGTAAATACATGTGTAATACTTAATAGTTGAATATTTGTGATGTTATTAGAAAAATAGGTGAAATTTTATATTAAAATTAAATTAATTTTTGTTGTCCACAGTTTAATTGTTAATGTAAATAAAGACTTTCATTAATTTTTAAAGTCTAGAGATAGTAAATAAACTTTGAGACAGAGATAAAGAAACAATAGGTAGTTTATTGTTACTTTTTTCTCTTTCAAAGACTAATACTACTTAAAGTAGAATGAAGCTCATTTATATGTTTCTTTCTGGTAAGTTAAAATAGAATCAGCTCATGTCCTACACTGCCTGGATGGCCAGGGACTTGAGATTTTAAATCCCCGAGACCTAGGGTAGAACCAAACATGATTGAAAAACTAATGAAATAAAATGATTCTAATGATATTTTTTCTATATTCATAGAAAAGTGTCCAGTCCTCATCAACAGGCTTTATCCAGAATCCAATAAGAGCAGGTGCAGAAACCACCAGCTAGAATTTATAAAGAGAGAGAACCAAAATTAGACATCTCCGTTGATTTTCTTTTCTCGGAGCTCCAGGAAAGCCACCAGAATAATGGAGAAAAAGTACGAAAGACATATTTTACCCAGTTCTATACTATAAAAGATCATTTGATACATCATGTTAAAGTGTTCATATAATTTGAACTATGAAAATTATATAAAAAAAGCAAATTCAATTCAGTACTTTTTTGGCTTTTCATATATTTATATTATTTTTTATTTATTTAAAAGATTTTTTTTATTTTACATACCAACCACAGTTCCACTTCCCTCCTCTCCTCTCCTCTTACTAGCCCCCAGCTTCTCCCCACCCTGCCCCTAATCCACTTCTCAGAGAGGGTAAGGACTCCCAGAGGGAGTCAATATAGTCTGCATATCTAGTTGAGACAGAACTGAACCCATCCACCATATGAAGACTGAGCAAGGTGTCCCTCTATAGGGAATGGGCTCCAGTACTTCTTTTATAGTAGGGCTATATGTTATCATAATGTATATTAATTTTATTTATATTTAAAAGTTATGATAATAACATAAAGTGATTTACAAGAAAAAAATTTTTGATGAATATGATGAAATGGCTGTCTAATTTCTACTCTCAAACACATATAAATTTCATGATAAGAGAATTTTCTATCCCTTACAAAATAAATTTTACAAAAGGGAAGTTTCCCAACCTTTGATAACAAAAATTTCTTTTATTTCTAATATTGTAAATTATTTAATAAAATTTAAATAATAAACTTTATCTAATTTTAGATTCACATTTATCTGTTTATTTGTATGAGATTTTTAATATTTATTAGGAAAGATAAACACCATAAATTTAAAACAGGAAAATAATTGATAAATTATAATACATAGAATATGACTTGTCATGTATGGACTATTTGCAAACATAGATTAACCTAATATTTTAATCTCTGCTTTGTTTTTCTTTTTGTTTTTTAAAATGTAATTTGATTCCTGAAATATGAATGTAATAGTAAAACATGAGATAAAGAAATAAAGCCTGAATGATATTTAACCTGAAACATTATCTCTTCTAAACACAACATTGACATTTGTAAATAATCTGTCAGATAATATTTGGTATATGCTAAATACATCTATAGTTACATAAATCTGAAAATATCTGATGTTAAAGATACAGAAAAGATTAGTTAAGATGCAAATGGTGTACAGGCTACAGAGAAGTAACTTAATTTCTTAAATTTACATTAGGTATTGGATATACATGTGAGATTATATTTACAAGAATCTTTAGGGTTTAATTTGATGTGGGATTTTATGAAAACCCTTTTATATTTTATTATCTATTCAAAAAATTTAACATTTCTGAGCATTTATTCATCTTGATTTGTAGTATTGAGAGATAGAGATGTATTAGTCAATGTAATAGAATTGAAGTGCCAGATATAGATCCACAAGCCTACCTTTTTTGACAAAGAAACAAATCAAAAATAAAACAAACAAAATAAAACATTTTGGATAAGAAGCAGTATTTTAAGCAAGTGGGTATGGAAAGCTGGATTTCATGGTTAGTAAAAGGAAAACTAGATCTTTATCTTTTAATCCTCTCAAAATACAACTTCTAATCACCCAAGCTATATTGAAACATAAGACTAGACAAGTTTCTCAAATTTACATATATATGTATATATATACACAGTAATAGTTTAAATGCAATTATAAAAAATAGGTGTAGGTGGGTAGAACAGCTTTCCCAGCTAACATAGGTTATCAATTAAAAGGTAAAGTACCTGATATTGGCTTTAAATTGTGGAGTAAAATACAGTGATCGCCTCTAAACATTACACACAATTGACAATCCCTACTTCCTGGCATTCATAGTGGTTAAAATTGCTATGTGTGCCCATTAGATAAATAATACTTAGTTTTTCTATCTGGGAAGAAAGTTAGCTTCAATAAACTCTGTCCTGGTGAGATACACACATTGGTTCAGTAATGTCATGACTATTAAGGAACAAACAAATACTTTTCTGATTGAATTTAAGGAGAAAACTGAATTGTTGCATGTTACTATTAACTAGCCAAAACAATTGTGGTTGCATAGATTTAGTCCCAAAGGAGGATCAAATCTTATTTTTTTGGCTGAGTGGCTATTGTAATAAGCCCTTTCTAATTACTTTGATTGACTTAAAATTAGGTATTTTATAAAACACTTTTCAATCACCATTGGCCCTATACTTTGGGTTTTATTTCATACTAACTATTTTTCTTTTTTTATTGTGAATAAAGTTTCATTTTTTATACATGTATCCCCTTGTTCAAACTCTCTTCTCTCACCCACCCCTCCCCATAACTCTCTGTTCTCCTCATCTCCTTATCTCTTCCCCAGCTAAGGCAAGAGGTCCCAAAGTCCCAAGGTAGCTTAGTTCAGCATCCACTCCAGGCAGATGCACTCTCTTCACTCCAACATTAAGACTGGGTCAGGTGATCCTGTGGAGGGAATGGGCTCCAAGGCCAGTCCAAGGTGCTTCAGATCCCAAGCTGTTCAGTGGTTGTTGGTTCCAGTTTGGGTATGTTTTGCTTTTTGTTTAATCTTAACTAATGTGTGAGTACATCCCCTGCTTATCTTTCTGGGTTTGTGATACCTCGCTCAGGAGGATATTCTCCAAATCCATCCATTTGCCTAAAAATTTTAGGATAACATTTTTTCTTACTGCTGAGTAGTACTTCATTGTGTAGATGGAGTTCTTCAGTTGAGAGACATCTTGGTTGTAATGATATACATCTTCAGCAATGTAGCAGGACACACTATTAACTCAAATAAATCAGAAGCCCTCCTATACACTAAAGATAATAAGGCTGAAAAATAAATAAGGGAAACATCATCCTTTATAATCACTGCAAATAGCATTAAATACCTTGGAGTAATCATAACCAAAGAAATAACAGATCCATTTGACAAAAATTTTAAATCTTTAAATTGAAGAAAGAAATTGAAAAGCATATCAGAAAATGGAAGAATCTCCCATGTTCCTGGATTGGTAGGATCAACATAGTGAAAATAGCAATCTTACCAAAAGCAAGCTACAGATTCAATGCACTTCTGTTCAAAATTCCAACACAATTTTTACAGACCATGAAACAAAAATACTCAATTAAATTTGGAATGACAGGAAAGCCAGGAGTACCAAAACAATTTTACTCAACAAAAGAACCTCAGGAGGCATCACCAATCCTGACTTGAAGTTATACTATAAAGCTACAGTAGTAAAAGCAGCCTGGTACTGGCATAAAAACAGACTTGTGGATCAATGGAATTGAATTGAAGATCCTGCCATTAACCCAAAAACCTTTGAACACCTGAGATTTGAAAAAGAGGCCCAAATTTTCAATGGAAAAAGACAGTATCTTTAACAAATGTTGTTGACATAGCTGGATGGCACTGTGTAGAAAAAATGCAAATAGATCCAAGCCTATCACTCTGTGCAAAACTCAAATCCACTTCAAAGGCAAGTTTTATTACTTTAAAAAAAAAAAAACCACATCATTTGCATGGTGAGTCAGCATTTGTTCTTGTTTTTAAACATTAAAAAATATTTTTATTACTTTATTTACATTTCCATCCATACGTTATTATTGTTTTCTCTTCCTTTTTTATTCATTTTCTTTTTATTATTATTATTATTATTATTATTAACAATAAAATAACACTTTCTATCCTGTATATCCTTATTCAAGGTCCTTTTCCACTCCCACCAAATCAGGTTATTGTCTCTTCTCCACAACACCCCCTCCCAGGACAGGCGGCAGGTGGTCCCAAGGTGCCACTGTGCCAATATTGCTTAGTTCAGTCTCCACTCCTGGAAGATCAAGTTTTCTCCCTGCAACCTCAAGGGGGAGTGGGATCCAAGGAGTCAGTGCAAGGTGTTTCTGATCCCAAACTGTTCAGTGTATGTGGTTTGCAGCTTGAGCATGCTTTGTTTTTTACTTGTTTGTTTGTTTAGAGTCCTCTAATGAGTGAGTACATACTATGCTTATCTTTATAGGTTTGTGATACCTCGCTCAAGAAGATATTCTCCAAAACCATCCATTTGCCTGCAAATTTTAGGATATCATTTTTTCTTACAGCTGCGTAGTACTCCACTGTGTAGGTATGCCACAGTTTGTTAATCCATTCTTCAGTTGAGGGGCATCTAGGTTGTTTCCAGGTTCTTGCTATTAGGAATAATGCTGCTATGAACATAATTGAGCCTTTGGAGTGCGATTGTGCATCTTTAGGGAATACACCCAGAAGTGGTATTGCTGGATCCCTGGGGAGATTGATTCTCAATTTTCTGAGAAACCGCCATACTGCATTCCAAAGTGGCTGAACAAGCTTACACTCCCACCAACAATGGAGGAGTGTTCTCCTTGCTCGGAATCCTCTTCAGCATAGGCTATCCTCTGTGTCTTTTATCTTAGCCAATCTAACAGGTGTCAGATGGTATCTCAAAGATGTTTTGATTTGCATTTCTCTGATGGCTAAAGATGAAGAGCACTTTTTCAGGTGCCTTTCAGCCATTCATAATTCTTCTGCTGAGAATTCCCTTATTAGATCTGAACCCCATTTTTTTGATTGGGTTATTCAATGTTTTGGGCTCTAGATTCTTGAGTTCTATATATATCTTAGAGATCAGTCCTCTATCACTTTTAGGATTGGTGAAAATCTTTTCCTATTCTGTAGACTGTTATTTTGTCCTGTTGACAGTGTCCTTGGCTTTACAGAAGCTTCTCAGCTTCAGAAGGTCCAACTAATTGATTGTTGATATTAGTTTCTGTGCCACTGGTGTTATATTTAGGAAGTGGTCACCTGTGCCAATTCCTAGAAGTGTATTTCCCACTTTCTTTTCTTCAAATTTAAAGTGACTGGGTTCATGTTGTGGTCTTTTGTCCATTTGGATTTGAGTTTTGTGCATGGTGACTGGCTTGGATCTATTTGCATTTTTCTACACACTGCCATCCAGCTATGCCAACACCATTTGATAAATATACTATCTTTTTTCCGTTGAATATTTTGGGCCTCTTTGTCGAAGATCAGGTGTTCATAGGTTTTTGGGTTAAGGCCCGGATTACAAAAATTGAAGAAAAAAAAAGGGGGGGGGAATTCTCCGCAGAAGAATTATGAATGGCTGAAAGGCACTTGAAAAGGTGTTCAACTTCTTTAGCCATCAGAGAAATGCAAATCAAAAAATATTTGAGATACCACCTAACATGTGTCATATTGGCTAAGATAAAAGTCACAGATGACAGTCTATGCTGCAGAGGTTGTGGAGCAAGGAGAGCACTCTTCCATTGTTGGTGTGAGTGTAAGCTTGTTCAGCCACTCTGGAATGCAGTATAGTGATTTCTCAGAAAACTGGGAATCAATCTCCCCAAGATTACAGGTATACCACGATTGGGCATATACCCCAAAGTTGCACATTAGCACTCCAAAGGCATTAGTCCAACTATGTTTATAGCAGCATTATTCCTAATAGCAAGAACCTGGAAGCAACCTAGATGCTCCTCAACTGAAGAATGGATTAACAAACTGTGGTACATCTACAAAATGGAGTACTACTCAGCAGTAAGAAAAAAATGATATCCTAAAATTTGTAGGAAAATGGATTGATTTGGAAAATATCATCCTGAGCAAGATATAATCAATCTAGAAATATAAGCATGGTATGTACTCACTCATTAGTGGACTCTAAACAAAAAAGCAAAAATCAAAGCATGTCCAAGCTGCAAACCACATCCACTGAACAGCTTGGGATCTGATACATGTTGTACTGGCACCTTGGCCCCCACTCCCTATAAAGGACCACCTGACTCAGTCTTGATGTTGGGGGGAGGAGACTGGATCTTCCAGGAGTGGATGCTGAACTAAGTCATATTTGGACATTTGGATCTTGGAACCTCCTGCCCTTTCTGGGGAGGAGATGGGGAGATGTGGATCAGAGAGTCTGACTGGACGGGGTGGGAAGGAGAAGGGACCTTGAACAAGGATATACATGGATAGAAAATGTGACTTTATTCATAATAATAAAAAAAGATGCAAAAAATATTCAAATCCAAGTGGATCAAAGACCTCAACATAAAACAAGCCACTCTGATCTTGATCAAAAGGAAAATGAGAAATACCCTCTAATTTATTTGCTCAGATGACCTCTTCATAAACATAATAATGTTTTAATGTTAATAGGATGTCATGTTACTTTGAATGAACACTTACACATAAGCTATCATCACAAACCATAGTTTAAAAAATTTGCGTCTGTTTTTATTTTGTTTTTTATATATTTGTCTTATTTCAGTTAAGCTTTAGAGTCAACCTATATATCTTTCTAATGCCAGACACTTAATGTAAATGGCATCATTTTCAATACTCTTTGAAACAAACAGTATTTGTGTACACAAATAGATAAGTCTATATTGAAAGGAGACACAGAAAGACAGTAATATTCATGAAAGTAGCTCATAAGGACCTAGAAAAAAAAGTCTGACAGTAAATTAAAGTCAAAATTGCATTTGATTTGTTTATATATTGTTTAATTTTCTTAGATAAGCATAATAATAAAAATGCAACAATACATAATTTATCTCTTTAAATGAATCTGCTTACTACTTATTAAAAATAATATGCTTGCTGTCATTATAAGTAGACATAAATAGATAAAATAAAAATCACACAATAATAAAATTGTAGCTTACTCAGGTACTGGATATTTCCGTCAACTTGGCACAACCTAGAGTCTGGGAAGAAAGCTCAAAAATACAATGTTAACATTAACATAAGAAGGGGCCAGTGTGCAGTCCATTTTCTTAGTTAGTGACAGATATGTTAGGACTCAGGCTATTGTGAATGATAGCACTGGTGAGATAGTAGTTTTGGATGCAATAAGAAACTACATGGAATAAGACTTGGCTATTAAGCCAATAAGCAGTGCCCCTCAGTAGCGTCTACTTTAGTTCTTGCTTATCTGTCTATGGCTTGAGTTCATGCCCTGATTTCCCTTCATGATCTTATATAATGAGGGAATGTGACATTAAATAAATATGTCCTGCACTACATTTCTTTTTGTTATTCATTTTATCACAATTTAATCCCAACTAAGAAAGAAATTGGTACCAGAAATGGGGTTTTGTTATGACAGAATTTAGTTTTTGGGGAATATTGTGAGGGTATTTAAAATTTGGGCTAGAAATGATATTGACTCCTCAGAGTTTAGTCAGGTGTTCAAAAAACCTTGAAACAGAAGAGTTTGAGAAAATTCATAAAATACAGACCTTGTTTGTGAAGTTTTAAAGAATAAAATTTTGAGCATCAATTCAAGACTCCTATTATATCTGTCAGATACTTTATTTTGACCAATTACATAAAACTTCTCCTTTGCTGGGACAAGTAATACTTATCATCTGGGGCTAAAGAATTGTTTGGGACCAAAATGACTGTAAATACATCTTCAAGAGGGATTTTTTCTGGTCAACACAGAGAATTTGTGATCCAGAAAGAGAAAAGTTGTATCTAGTGCTTGTAGCTAAAGTAATCAGTACAAAATATACCCCAGTAATATAGATTTTGAAGGCAAGAGAGCTTATAGAGAGCTACTGAAGTTTGTCCCTGAGTGGCAGGGATGGATTCCCTGAAGAGAAGACAGGTAAAACAATTAATGAAGATATAGCTTCAGTTTCAGCCAAATCCTCATAATTTATGGAATCATAGAAAGAAGCTGATGCTTGGAATAATGTGGCATGTTTTGATGACTGGAAGATAATCCAAGAAGGGTTTTTATGAAAGTACAGGCCTGTGGTAGAAATATCAAAACTTTGGAGACACCAATAGCATTGGATGACAAACAAGGAAACTATAGAGAGAGTTGGCCTGGCTAAGGCAAAAAGATACAGAGACTACAGAAGCTAGAGCTGAAGGAGTGGCGCAAGACATACAGTGCAAACTAGAAGATTGAAAGCAAACCACAGATGTCTGAAACTGAGCTATTTTTACTAGTGGATTTTGATAAGGTGGTAAATGTGTCTTGGTTATTTTGTCTTGAAATACAAATGCATTTAACTTACTTTGGTTTACAGGAATGCACAATTAAAAAACAACTTTGGAGTTTTAAAGATTTGGAGTTACAGAGAAAATTTTGAGGTTTTGTATTTATTTCTTAAGTCAATAAAAATATTTATTTGAGGAGATTGTTATAAATTTATAATATTTCTCATTTCTCTTTCCTCGCTATAAATATTCTAATATACCACTACCAACATTCAAATTTATGGTCTTTTAATTAGTATTAGTGGTCTATTAAATATTAGATGTTAATATTAAAATTAATGGTCTATTAATTAATATTACATGCATGTATGCCCATATATAATCTGCTCATTCTGTATAATGATACTTGTATGTATGTTTTCAGGGCTGACAATTTGCTGCTGTATAACTAGACGGTGTGCTTTTAGGAAAGAATACCATTTCTTTTCCAAATTTCTCAACTGCCTACAGTTCTTCGTCAAGGTTTGAGGTTGCATGGTCTTTTCCTCACCCAGTATGGCATATATTGGTGTTATACCTGCTCATTTTATGCTGAGGCAGCATTTTGGTAAGACTATAAATTTAGCTTCCAAAATTACAGGGAGAAACAATGCTCAGTTAACTGCATGATCTTCAGGCTCTTTTAATCTTCTACATACTCTTCTTAAATGAGTGTATGCTGCGTGAGTTCTGATTTTAATGAAAGAAACTCCAAGATAGATATCAGGGAATGTCTGAAATATAAAGGAGTAAAACACCATAGTCAAGTCTTACCCAGATATCTTCCAGTTTCCTCAGCCTCAATCCACTCTTCTCATTGCTGCTGTTTTTCCAAGACCACCTTAAATACTTTTATCACCCAGCTGTATGCCATTCAGGATGAAATTAAAGGCATAAGCTACTCTATTTGGTAGTCAGCCTTGAACTCATAGAAACTCAAAAAAATCTCTGTTGCTGAAGTTATGGGATTAAAGGCATAGGTCAACACTCCTGGCTTTCCTCCTGCTGGTATTAAAGTTGTGTGTCATTGAAGTCCAGCTGTTTGTTCTTATACTCACAGAGATCCAGAACTCTTGGAGATCCAGAACTCTTAGAGCTATGTGAGTTACCATTATCCCTGGAACTCACAGAGCTACCTCTGCATGAGTTGATCTCTTGATATTCCAGGTTTTATTAAATATTTAACATATCACCACAAGTGGGTAAATAGTTCTTTGAGCCTAAGGTGTGATATTGTTTCTAAAGTACATCCTTTGGAAATGTTCTCCAAAATTCTGAGAATTTGGTGTTTTAAAGATATTTTGATGTTTTAAAGTGACTACATTATAAAATAAAATAAAGACTGTGGAGTTTTAACATTATTTATGTTTTATATTGTAGTTTTAATGTTATCCTACTGCCGTTAGTACAAATGATTAAAGAAAAGATTTACTTGAGGAGTAACATTATATGTGTAAAGTTATCAAAAGGCAAATGTGCTGGGCAATTTCCTGTCAATTTGATACATGCTAGACTCATTTTGCAAGAGGAAAACCTAATTAATTTTTTTTAAAAAAGGACTTGATATGAATGGACTGTTTGAAAGTATCCTGTGAATTATCCTGATTATCATTTGATGTGAGTGGCCCTGGTCCATTTTGGGTGATGCTAGCCCTAGAATGTCTTCCTGAATTCAATAAGAAAGTAGATTGAGAAACCATTGAAAGCATAACAAAAAGCAGCATTCTCCCATGGCTTCTACTTTATATCCATCTCTAGGTTCCTGTCTGGAATTCCTTCATTAAAATTCCTTCATGATAGACTTGATTGGAACATGTAAGATAAACTTTTTCTCTATCCATGTCACTTTTGATCATAATGTTTTATCATAGCAAAAGAAATCCTATTTAAGATACTACATATGTTGACTATCATTGGTTACCTCATCGTTTGTGAGTTTGAGGCAAGAGAATTATTATATGTGTCCTAACAATGTGTAGGCTGTTGTGTAAAACCTTATCTCAAAAGGAAGAATGAAAGAGGGGTGGGAGACAAGGAAGAAGGAGTGAAGGGTGAAAGGCAGGGGAAGAAAGAACAACTTTTTAAAGAAAATCCATGACATGTTTGAAATTTAATTTTTCACTTTTATATATCTATTAGTCTAAAGTCAGAGACAATGTAATATTTATTGCAATATCTTGTGGGTGAGCAGATACATTTAGATATTACCTGATTACTGTTTATTTTATAAATAGAATATAACCATGAAATTATAGCCTTGTAAATATTAGGTAGATAACTATTCATGTTTTGTCAAAATATAAATATATTTATCAATCTAGCCACTTAAAGTTTCAATCTCTAATAATTATTTTTTTTCGCAGAACTAATTAATAAGGTAATAATGTCAGTAGCAGTGACAAACAATTCATCAATGATTTGCATTTCATAATGATGCCTCACAGAAGAGGATGTTGACTGTCCAGATTTTGTCGATGAAGCAAAACAAACATCTAAATTATAACTTGTAACATCTGGTTCCTCGAGGGGGCTATTTGTATGGACTTTGACAGATGTGAGAACTACAAAGAATGGCTGTAACAAATGAGACAACTAATAGTGCTGTCTTTTCAAAAGATTCAGCCAATCTGATTTTACAGAAATGAACTCCAGACAGACTGAGATGCCATGCACCTGTTCTTCTAAACTATTGTTCTGGAAATAGATAATGACTTTAGAACTATTATTTTCTAACAAGTGAAAAGTAAAAGAGCATAAGTTTATACCATGGGAAATTATGTCATAATAGCACATTCCCAAAAAATCTTTTAATTTGTGCAAAATCACTGTTCTTTTAAGTATCTGTTGAGTTAATAATGCAGCAATGAGAGTGGCAAAAAGGGTTATTCATACCATCTTCTAGTAAATGCACACGGTATTTACAAAAAACACCGACAGTCAAGCTATGAATGTGGTGCCTCATAAAAACAAAAATAAAGCATACAAATAAAAAGGCTGGAGAAGTGGTTCTGTCTTCTGATATTATAGACTAATTTTTACTAAATATGCAATATATCACCACAGACAAATGAAGATGATATTTCACATTAGAATCTGAGTTGTCTAATGTGCCATTTTGGAGTAGTTTGGTACAACTATTTGTAAAAGAATTTAAAAGATAAAGAAACTCTCAACTTCTGATGTTATTTTAGCCATCATGGTTCAAACTGAGGTCTGAGCACAAACACACTTAAGGTCAGACTTAAGTGGGACAATTTGGAAGGCAATCACTTATGGTCAGGTCAAGCTCTTATGAATCAGCAGATCAGTTCTATCATAGGGCTCCTGAACTAGAGTCCTGAGGAAGAATTGCTGGTGGATGAGAGGCTGGTAAGTTACTTATATAATAGATTTAATTATCCACAAGAATGAAAATAGAAGCTTCCAATAAAATAATTTAATAGATATAAGACATGACTCCACCTTGATCAACAGCAATGCTAAGTAAACTAATGATTTCTTATTCGGCAGACTTGTCTGCTTATATAGCATAGAGTAAATACTATACATTCTATACTATGAATTATGTATATAGCATAAGTCTTATAGAATAATAAGCCAATGGAAAATAACCCTGCCCTTGGGTTTTCCCTGAACCCAACACTTGGAAATCATCACCCCTATAACTCAGGGTTAATGGTTAAAAACTCATAGTTCTGGATTTTTCTACTTGCTCACTGACTATGCTCCTAATACCCAATAAAAGCCCAACTGTCATCCTAGCTCACTTCTGTTTCATTTCTACTCAGAGGCAGCCACCATTATGAGCATTTCCTCAACAAATCTGTGTCATATTTAATGTGTGGTATAACTTTGTGGTATTTCTAAATGTCCAATTGTCAAGATACCTTTGCGCCAGAAAACTCTTTCATATCTAAAAGGCTTAGGTACTTCATAGAGGCAGAACACATGGTGTTCAAAATTTTCTTTTGTGATAAAAAGTCTTATAACAAATTTAAAAAAAATAGTATGGCATTTGTTGTTATTTTTAGGTGTGATCACAGATTATGTCTTCAAGTTCTGATGTGCTAATGTTGTCCTTCCTCATACAAACTGGACTGCAAACAGAGCATTCTTGGTTACTAGAATACTGGTTTTCACAGACAAGACACATGGTTGTTTTTCTAATTTTGTAGACTTGAGACCCATAAATTTACAACAATTTCAAGTGGATATTCTTGATGCAATTTTATTACTTTATATATTCAAATTTTTTGAAAAATGCTACAAAACAAATAGTTAAATATACCAAAGACTTTTAAAAAGCCAAAATGCTTTGGGGTAAAATTCATGAGAATGTTATAGTAAACAGCAAGTTGTATTACAAAGGATAAAGGGAGCATTCAAATTTGGGCTCATAGTGCTATGAGAATAAGGAGACTAGTTATTATTGTGTAATAACCTTGATAACTTTGTTTATTTCCTCTGTTTCTTCTTTCTTTTACAATTATAATTACAAAGCCTCTGATCTGTGTGCTGCAGTATCTGTGAAAGCTTCTTAGCCATGTGAGCCGCTTTGTTTCACATCCTTTACATATCAATAATTATTTCTGGAAAGAAAGATTATTTAGCTCAAATTCCAAAGTGCTTGCTGAACACAGAGTCCTAGATAATTAAAAAATGCATAATATCCCATCTTATGGGACTCAGAATTCAGTGGTATATATGAATAAGCATGATACAGAAACACAATGACAAAGCAATGCAGTACAGGCTTCCACATTTGGAAAGCATATATTTTGAAAGTGTGGACTTTTATGAAACTATCAGTGAGTAGATCTTTATTATTTATAAAACTATTGGCCTATGTGTTTCTAAGAAAATGGAGTCGAGTATACTAATATGAGGCAAAGCAGTACAACTTCCAGACACTTCATTTCCTCTTCATGGCAGTTTCAACCATGATGTTTCTAATGATAGCAGCAGGAACAATGCTTGGCAGAATGATCTACATTTTCTAAAGACGATATTTTGAATAGACTTGATTATTTCTTTGCATTGACTTTGGAAACTAGTACATTCCCCATGCTCTTCAATAAAAAATACAAAACATTGTTTTCAATACAACACACACACACACACACACACACACACACACACACACACACACACACCAACTACACTTTAACTAGGAACCAATCATCAAGCCATAACTGAGACATTTGAAGATTATTTGAGAAAAATGAAATTAAACAATCAATGTGGTAAAGATCTGACAATGTATCTTAAAATTAGAAATGACCTCTCAAAATAAGCAGCATAACTATAATTGTACACATGGTCCACAAGCATAAAGGATATGCTTGTTTGTTTTTAGTTGCACTAAAATATTATGGCAACTGTTTTAGTTATTGTAAAATTTTTGAAATGATGATAGTTTCCAGTTCTAGGAGACTATTTTAATGGACTCTTTGCTCATCTATATTGTAAACAAAAACTCCTGAAAAAAGCTTTGTCTACTATGAATGATTGGTCAATTAGGATGTCAATAATCTGGAGAGAGTGGGCTAGTTATAGCCAACTATAATAGCCATTCTTTAACCACCTCTGTTTTGGAGTTAATTTTTGTAACTAACAATTTTATTAATTTGGTAGACTGCTAGCTTTCACCAATCTAAAAACTAATTTGTCGTTAGATAGCATATTGGAACTATAAAAAAATCTTACCTATCTAAATATACCTGTGTCTCTCAAGTACCCACAAATGTATTGTAAACTTTCCTTACTATATGATTTTCTTTGCTCTATAAACTTTAAAAACATCATGAAAGTGCTTGCATTTTGAGACCTGGGATTTAGAATGATACTAATTTGTGATCTGAGGCTTTGACACCTGAAAATTTCAGAATAAAATATTGTTTATTTGCTTTAAGAAATGACATGTCATTTCTGTATTGACAATACACACATTCAGAAAGTAAAAAGTACCATGTTGGATTGTAGTATATATGATATTCTGAAATTATGATTATGGTGCATAATCATTTGTCTCTAAAAAAATAATTTAAGGTCTTTTTGACATTTGTATATTTATTTTTATTATGTATATGTATCCTAAAGATATTTTATAAAAATACCATCAGATTGATCTATTGGCAATTATGAAGTTTTATATTGATATATTTTTCTATATGATCTATTTTTTATTTTCTATCACATAGAAAAATATGATCTATTTACTAATAAGAATGGAATGCTGAAGTCACTCATTCTTCTCTTCTTTAGCTTTCTGTGTATGGTATTAAGTATCCTCAACAATTATTGTTCAGTAGGTATAAATGGCTTGAAATTGTGCTTTCTTGGCATGTCACTGTTTCTCCATCATTTAAAACATAACTAGATATAATCTGCATTGACAGCTGTTTGTGTTCTATGGTTTGCAATGTATCATTTTATTCTGTTCTGTCTTCCAAGCTTTTCTTGAGTCAATCTGGTATTACTCTTATGAGTATGTCTTTGTTAATCGCCACTATCATCTTTTAGCTTTTTATATTGCTTTGTTTGTTTAATTGTTGGAACATTTTGACTATAGTATGTCATGCAAAAATTCTCTAGTAATAGCTATGTGAATTTCAAAATGCTATTTTTGTTTTTAATTTTCTTCTATAGACTTGACACATTTCTCACTATGGGGTCACTAAAACAGAGTAGCATGTTTATGCCTACAGATATATTTCTTCCTCTATCACATGGACTCCTTTTGAAAGTGTGGCCCATATTTTGCTTCTGCTTTTCTATTAAATGCTTATTTATATCACAAATTAATTTTCTTTCCTCATTAACTTGTTTATCTGTTTTCTGTTTAAACTCATTGAGTAGTTTTAGTAGTAAAGACAAATGAATTATCT
Organism: Sigmodon hispidus; assembly: GCA_004025045.1. Classification (NCBI taxonomy): domain Eukaryota; kingdom Metazoa; phylum Chordata; class Mammalia; order Rodentia; family Cricetidae; genus Sigmodon; species Sigmodon hispidus. The sequence continues at coordinate 57,707 of PVIH01012552.1, forward strand.
GTACAGCATTTCAAGCAGTTTTTCTGGATTCATTAATTTGGGAATTGCAATATCTTGAAATATTAAGAAAGAATCTAAATTCACATTTCTTTTTTTGCTGTGATTTGTGCATCTTTTTGTTTCTATGTAAATTTTAGGCTTATATGGTAATCTTAGTAAGCACCTTATTGCTGAAGGCTGACCTCCCAGGACCAGTAAGGCAGTAGGACATACATTATGGTAACAGTAAGAACACTAAAATGTTCAAGTACAAAATTATATTTGAAATGTATTAAAACCCTTATCATCAACAAGTATAAAATATAAAATGGCAAAATAATATAAATTGTTATGTGTAATATAAAAAAGAGTAAATAAATAAAAGGAAAGTAGGATGAGACATTAAAATAGAGATAAAAGTTTGAAAAAGGAAATAAAGAATGAAAAAGAACATTGTAAAAAGAGAAAGAAAAAACAATACTATAAAATTAACAATTTAATAAAAAATAATGTAAAAACATTAGCTAATAAAGAATGAGTTATTGTAAGATCCAAAACATAAAAGCCTTCAGAAAAAAGTAAAAATACTACTATAAATGCAATAATATGAAAAACTGAAACACAAAAGTAAAAAATGAGACACTGAAGTAGTTTTTTTCAGGGTTTTAAAAATTGCCATATTAAGTTGAGAAGGAGCTGAATCTGAACTCTCTTGCATTCATATCACTGAAGCTAGTGCCAAGCCCCCATCAGTCAAGCACCAGATATTCAAAAGAGGGGTTCTGTGTAGTAACCAACCTTCTTTGTCTACTATGACTTTCTGCTTACAAAATGTTACTTTGCAATTAGTGGGCAAAGCAGTTCTTTCTTGGTCATGATTTTGTGTGCTTCAGCCTGATATGCTAGGCAGGAAGTCCTCACAAACTTGTTAAATGGAGAAGAGAAATAAATCACAGAGATCTGTACTGGAAAACATTGTGAATGAACCAGAGGGAAACATCATTTTTCTTCTATTCACTTGTAGATATAATATAAATTTTACTAATGCAATACAGTAACTACTATCTAAACGTATAGAAACCACAAAGCTGAAATGAGAGGATGAGTTGAGCCTTGGGTTTTAAGACCAACCTGTGCAACATAGTGACATATTTTTTTTTAAAGAAGTTACCACACTGTAAAGTAATGTTTCAAAAGGCTGATGAGGAGGTTAGAGAGATATAGATTGGATAATGAATATCAAACACTGTTAGGGACATGTGGTAAATTACATTGACCATAGAACATTGTGTTACTTAAACTCCATAGTAAATTATATATTTTATAAATAAGGAAGTATCAGAAATAAGCTCAAAGCTTCCAATTAAAAAAAACTAATGTAAGAAAATGCAAATGTTACTTTAATCAGATAGAAAAGAAAAAAAGGAAAACCAGACTCTATGCTTTCTAAATCTTCTCAGCATTACATACATCTATAGAGTGATAAGGCTGAAGAAGTAAGTACTAATTAGAGATTCAATGAATGCAGTCACCACCAACAAAGTTCATGACAGACACTTGGCTCCAGGACACTGGACCCTCACTAATATCAGACTCAGGGTTGTGATTCTGCCTGTATGCATCTTCTGGGGTGGCTATACTACTAGACACTGAAGTTTTTGGCATTACCTGCCAAACTCTTACTTCACTGCTTGATTTTAAACTACTGTTTTTAAGTTTTAGTGTTGGCAAGGAATTCTTTCTATTTTATTGACTGCTTCACATTACTGTCTAGCTATACAAAGTTGGATCAAAGCTCCTTGATCTTCCAAACTTTTAGTTCTTATGTCTCCAGGACAAATCATTTTAAACAGTAGATTTCATTTTAACATGGTGTCCAGCTGCATCATCAGTGACAGGATGAATGACAAATGAACTACCAGTTCTAACTGATTATCCTGAAGAAGTCACTGTTTAATCCATATCCCCAAATGGTATTAGGTCTTCTTTCTATTCAAGAATCTCATTTCATTCCCACAAATAAGTCTTTAAGCAATTCTCTGGTACCATAGGGAACACTGTTAAAATATAGTAACCTAACTTATAACAGTATATTAATATATTTATCTTTAGTTTCCATGAACACTGTGAGAATTTTAACAGACTATAACATTAGCTAGCATTATAAACCAAATACAAATACATATTTAACAGATGATTGATGGTGAAATATGTGAATTTTATACAACTTTTGTTTTACAAACATTTCTTACAGACTTTAACATTGAGTACTTAAATTAAATACTTTTTTTTCCTTTGGACAAAAGTAATTTATTTGCATTTCTCTTTGAATTCTATTTGGCTTGTGCCATACACCCTTGAAATGGCAAACAAATTTGAAATATAAATGTAATATGATTTTCTATGTGTTTCCTTTTTCATTTCAGTTTTTACTTTTATCTCATTATAAATATATGAAGCTAAACATACATGTTCATGTGATAACTGCAATAAATTTTATAGTAAAATTTATTCATGTATATCTCAGATCATTAAATATTGTAAAAACAGTAACCATAATAATCTGCCTTAGGCATAATTTTGTTTGGACTTATTTTTTGTTATTTTTCAAGACAGGTTTTCTCTTTGTAGCCTTTCTGTCCTGGAACTCACTTTGTAGACCTGTCTGGCTTTCAATTCAGAGATCCTCATTCTTTTGGCTCCTGAGTGCTGGGAATAAAGGTATGTACTTCCACTGCCCATCTGGTTTAGTCTTTTATCGATCAAAATTTAATAAACGATGAAAGAACAATATAGTAATTTTTATGCTTCATTAGAAGAAAAAATTTTCAGATTAGAAGTGTACACCTGAAGTACAATTTATATCACTTATTTCATAGACACTTATATTTTGTTGTAATTTTGTAAACATTTTAGTAGTATTGAAAATTTTTGAGTCAGTTGAATGAAAATTTAGTGAGAGAACAGAAAATGTGTTCTTAATAAAATGTACACTTTTGCCATTCCATGAAATTAAAATTTGATGCAGACATCAGACAAAATAGAGTAAGGTGATGAAACTATATCTAATTATTCTTAATAATGTTATAGTTCTCAACCAAATCCCTACAATAAGAAAGTGAAGAAATGTCAAAGTAGATACATTATATGCACATTGTATAACTATAATATGGCCTGAAATCTGTATAAAAATCAAAATAAGGGATAGATGCACAGATTTAATATAATTTTCAGCACAAATTTACAACTACTACTTTTTGAAAACATGTTAAGCTATAATTGATCTTAATTATTTTCCTAAGCACTTAATTACCTCTCTGAGTAAAATGCTTTGCTTAAACAATAGCTTAGTAAGGGTTTCTGTTTTTGTTCTAAAACAACAAGACCATTTCATATTGTAAGGAAAGAGACTCAGAGCCAAATATTGGGGGAAGGCTGAAATATCAGAGAGAGGAAGCACCACAGTGAGTTCTCACACAGCTGTCTTGCAATGTCCTCAGCCTGTCTCCTGATCACTTCCACAGGTTGCTTCTTCAAGTCACTTCTACCACTGATGGGTTCCTAAGAGCCCTTATATACTCTTCTTGTCAGCTGTATCCCATCCAGGTTAGGTTTAAAAGTGTGAACTACTCTATTTCATAGCTAGCTTTGAACTCATAGAAACAGAGGAGGTTCTGTCTCTGAAGTTATGAAATTAAGGATGTAGGTCATCACTCCCAGTTTTCCCTGTGCTGGGATTAAAGGTGTGTGCTATTGAATCTCAGCTGTTTGTCCTTGTACTGAGGAATCAAGAAATTCTTGAGCTGTATGTCTAGGATTTGACTGTGTTGTCTCCTCAATATTTCATGTTGTATTAAATATGTAATATATCACCATAAAAAGCAACTTGAGGAGAACAGAGTTTATTTCCGCTAGCATGCTGTTCTGATCCTGATGAAAAGAAGTCAGGGTGGGTACTCAAGTCAGAACACAAAGAAAGAAACTGAAGGCTAAACATGAAGAATGTTGCTTTATGGGGTTGCTCCCATAGCTTCCTCAAACTTCTTTTTATATCATCCGGACCAACTCTACAGGGATGACAGTGTCTACCATATCCTTCTATATTAATTATTAACTAACAAATAACTCCACAATCTTTTCTAAAGATGAACTTGTGTAAGATTGACTAAATGCAGGCAGTACAGTTGATTTCTTGTCAACAGATGTATAAACACACCAGTTATTTATCTATAAAGTTTGCTTTCTGTTTATCTAAAATGTTAATATAAATATCACAATAAAAATTATTCCAACCTCACAGTCTTTAAAAATTCAAATTATTTAAAAGTTCACTCTTAAAAATACCCAATTTCATTAAATGTTAAGGCCTCTCTAAAACATACAAAGTCTTTTTAAATTATCCATTTTCTCCCATAGCTTCCGGTTCCACTCTCGGACCAAGTGCTGTCTGCAGAGTCCCTGCATACTCTGGAGCAGGGGCGGATAAACTCTGCAGGTCACCAGACCCGCAGCTCCTGCTGAGGGAAGCTGCACGGCTATCCACACCACCTCAAACTGAGCAAGCCAACATCTGCAGGGGTCTCTGAAGGACAGACTCAGACCCTGACCAGAGGGGTGACAGGAGGCACAAAAATTCGAGTGCCACAACTGACCATGACCCATCTAATCGTGAACCACTGAAGCCATAGGCAAACGTCAGTGCAAAAAGTTACATAATAAAACAAAGGACAACATGGTAACTCCAGAAGAGAGTGGCGATCTTACAAATACAAGACCTGAACTGAGCAATGAATAGGAAGCAGAAGGAAGCAACACCAAAAATCCCTTTTTGGTGATCATTGAAGCTCTCAAAGAAGATATGAAAAAAAGGCTTAAGGAAATAGAAGAAAATACAAACAAAAAAATGGAAGAGATGAACAAATCTATGAAAGAAACATGCCAGGAACTAAAAGCTGAAATAAAAGCTGAAATAGAAGCAATAAAAAAGGTGCAAAATGAGGCAAAGATGGAAATAGAAAACCTGAAGAAAAAAGCTGGAACTACAGATACAACCATAACAAACAGAGTTCAAGAGATGGAAGATAGAATCACGGAAGTGGAAGACTCAGTAGCTCAAATAGATATATCAGTCAAAGAAAATAGTAAAACTAAAAAAGCCATAACTCAAAATGTTCAGGAAATCTGGGACACCATGAAAAGACCTAATTTGAGAATAATAGGAATAGAAGAAGGAGAAGAATACCAGCTCAAAGGCACAGATAATGTTTTCAATAAAATCATAGAAGAAAA
>PVIH01012553.1:5137-53017 GCA_004025045.1 Sigmodon hispidus
TATCTGATTCATCATATGTGGTGAATGCTGTTAAAAATTTAGAAATTGTTTCCTATATTAAACCCTCTAGTATGGTAGCCTCACTTTTAGCAGGAATAAGAGGTGAGATTTTGCATCGATCCAATCCCTTTTATATTACTCATATCCGAGCTCACTCTTTGTTACCTGGTCCTATGGCAAAAGCCAATGAACAAGTTGACCTGGCAACGCACGCTTTTATGGCATTGGACTCTGAAACACAAGCGCGAGAGTTTCATAGCTTATACCATGTTTCATCTGCTGTTTTAAGAACTAAATTTAAAATTTCTAGGGAGATAGCTAGGAATATTGTGAAAAGCTGTGCTGCTTGTGTGCAATTCTTGCCTGCTCAGAAAATTGGTGTTAATCCCAGAGGCATTTGTCCACTTGAAATTTGGCAGATGGATGTTACCCATGTTCCATCCTTTGGAAAACTTCAGTATGTGCATGTCTCTATTGATACATGTTCTGGGGTAATGCACGCTACACCTCTTTCTGGGGAAAGGGTTCACAATGTCATTACCCACTGCCTTGACGCTTGGGCCGCTTGGGGCAAGCCCGATACACTGAAAACAGACAACGGGCCAGCCCATGCATCTAAGAGTTTTGCCTCATTTTGTCACAAAATGCAAGTGAAACATATCACAGGCCTGCCCTATAATCCACAAGGGCAAGGGATAATAGAGCATGCGCATCGTGTGCTCAAGGACTTCCTGCAAAAACAAAAAGGAGGAATATCAGAGAATTGCACCCCCAAACAAAGGCTCTCTCTTGCTTTATTCACTATAAATTTTCTAAATTTAAATGATAAAAATGAAACCATTGCCGAACGTCATATGATGTCAGAACCCAACAATCAAGGCAAAGTTTTGTGGAAGGATGTACTTTCTAATCAATGGCAAGGCCTGGATTGCATTATCGTTCGATCCAGGGGATCTTTATGCATTTCTCCACAGAATCAGGAGCCAGTCTGAGTGCCATCAAGATTGACGAGACGCGTTGAGGACAACTCCAAGGATGATGCTGATATGGATACTCCTGACCGTCTTCCCCCTGATTCAGGCGGAAAGCGGGAGTTGGTCTATGGAAGCCAAGAAGATGATCCTCAAGCAAAAGTTCCTGATCGCACGCTTGAATGCTACAAGATTGGAGCCTGTTACACTTGGGGACTTTACTTCTTGGCTCACTTCTGCCCATTCCTTTTTCAAGGAGTGGATGGGAGTGGGAATCTTTGCAGTCTGCTGTTTATTTGGGGTTGTTTTTTGCCTCTGGCTGGTTTGCCGTATCCGCATCAGAGCGCGTCGTGAAAAGGTCCTACTCACTCAGGCACTCTTGGCTGTTGATGCAGGGCACTCCCCTGCACCCTGTCTCTCTGCCCTTAGTGAAAACAAAAAGGGGGAGATGTAGGGCGCGGTTGGCCCTTGCGCAACTTGCTGGAACATTACATCATGTTCCCTAGCTATTGCACCTCCGCCGCTTATGCTAATTAGGCGCTGAGTAGTGACCTGATGTGATCCCTGATTATGCTAATTTGGCACTCCTTACCACCTATCACCAGCTATATGCTAATGAGGCATTACTTTGGACCTATCACCAGCTATATGCTAATGAGGCATTACATTGGGCACCAATCATATAGCTACATGTGTCCCAGCTTCCCTATATAAGCAGGCTGCATTTTAGGCACGGGGTCTTTCTTCCACCATTCTACCTCAACTGAGCTATACTCCAATAAAGTGTGATCTGAGAAGAATCGTGCATGTGGTGACTCATCATTCTGCAGGCCAGAAAGTGGCTTGCCACAGGGTGAGATGACTGAAATTCATCACGGAGAGTGGGAAGGTCAAAGGAGAATGCCAACGTGAATGTGGCAGGCAGAGGACAACAGGCATCGAAGTCCCCAGGGAGGAGTGCAGAGGGCGTTTAAGGCAGCAAGAAAGGCTGGGGTACAGTCTGCTAGGAGAATCCACAAATGTACAGCCAAGCCATGCAGTCTGAAGATACATTTCATGAGGAAAATACTGTCGCGCGCACCCTTGCCAGCAAGGAAAGCGCAACACCCAGGATCTTCTTTCAGCAGTTTATTCAGGACCTTTACAATTGTTCTCTCTTTGTTCTTCTCTCTGCTTCTCCTTCTCCTCCCTGGGAAACCCCGCCCACTGACTAGAAACTCTCAGGGCATCTAATCCCAATAAGCCATGTGGGCACAGCTCATAGGTCCACATATGCAGCAGCAAACCACGCCCCAGGCTCAAGCCAAATAAGGAGTTGTTTATCAAAAGAGAGCACTCATCCACAGGGGGTGGGTGAAGGCCGGAAATCAGCACCATCTCTAGAGTGCAGCAGCAGGCAGCTCTCTACATCTCCCCCTTATTTAATAATTAAAAATTAAAAAATCAAGCAAAAGCAGCGGGCAAGAGCAGAGGCCTAATCCCCATTGTGCAACAGGGCTTGTGCTATCCCTAATCCAGGTGTTATCCACCCAGACAAGGACAGACCTGTCCGGCACCCATTTTTATGAGGACAGGATAGTGGGTGCCAACCTGTATGCAATTAGGCATGCTCTTCATGAAGCCTTACCTAGGGAAAACCATGTGCAGTACTTAGCCTCGCAGCCCGTGCCAAACATTACTCTTTCAAGGCAGCAAGCCAAACATGTGGGGACTGTCCCACCTCAATGGCGGTGAAGGCTTGAACAATCATGGCCATGCTCCTACGTTGTGTGAACCTCATTTTGCAGATGCACCACAGGCAAATCAGAATTATCAACACCATCAAGCCAGTCAGAACACCCATTCCCGCCCATTCCTTTAGATGATTGAGGGCGGTGGACATCTATCTCGTCAGTCCTTCAGCAACTCCAGGGTCCACTCGAGTTGAATTCACAGCAACGATTGCAACTCTCAACTTCTCCATGGTTGCTTCGAATTCACCTGACCAATTTCCTGTAAAATAACTTGACAAAACCTTAGACAAATTTGCAGCATAGGAAAATTTTCATACTGAATAGAAGTCACACATAGGGCCTGATACTTCCATTCGCATCCCAGCTGAGCCATCTGCAAGAGGACATCAACCTCCTCTTGCACCAGGTCAATCCTTTGGTGGACCAACATCAGCCCGCCTTTAAGCTGGGCAGAAATGCCTCTTTGAATATCTAAGGCATGGGCTACATTGGCAGACACATTGTTAAGTGTTTGAGCTGTCTGGATGGTGTGACTCAGCAATGGCGGCTGTGGTGGCCCCAATTGCGGCTAGGGAAATGGCTGTAACAACAGCTACAGTAATGCCAAAATCTCTCCTAGCTCTAAACAAGCTCATGGCATTACAGCTTTGTACCAGGACAGGTACCCATTCCAGGGCCAATCCTCGCCCTCAAAGTCAGCATCATACTTGTCATTTCGGACCTTCCTGGTTAGCTGTTCTGGTACCCACACTGGATCTTGCTGGTCCTGAGGAAAGACACAAACAGAACCTCTCGCCCATATAAGCACTGGATCAGGACCATGCCAGTGGCCCATGAAAATGTCCTTCCATTTCACCATGCCTCTGTGGCTAGGGGTGAGAATCAGATGTCTATCAGCCACGGAGCGGCCATCAACATCCAAATTTAAAAATTAAGGGTAAACAGAGCTATAAATAGTCTTTTTTGGGGGTGTGGCCATGGCCTATTCCCCCTTTTTGTTTTTGTAAGCATTCCTTCAGCATGTGATGAGCATGTTCCACTATACCTTGTCCTTGTGGATTGTAAGGTAACTCATGAGTTACTTGTACATCCATTTGTCTGCAGAATGCAGTAAATTGTGTTCCAGTATAAGCAGGGCCATTGTCAGTTTTTACCTACAGGAGCTTTCCCCAAGCTGCCCAGGCCTCTAGACAGTGCGCAATGACATTGCGTCCTTTCTCTCCTGACATGGCAGTGGCATGCAAAATACCAGAGCACGTATCTACAGAAACATGTACGTACTTTAGAGAGCCAAATTCAGAAATGTGGGTAACATCCATTTTCCATACTTTTAATGGCAAAATCCCTCGAGGATTAACACCTAGGGAAGGTGAGTGGTGATACACCACACATTAAGCACAATCTAAAACTATGTGACGTGCCTCAGCTCTGGATATATGAAATTTTTGTTGTAAAGTCTTAGCATTCACATGATATAGCTTGTGAAATTCTTGAGCTTTGACTACAGGAGAGGTAAAGAATACCCAGTCCTGTCTAGTGCACATATCCACCTTGGCATTGCCTTCACCGAGTGGACCCAGAAGGCCAGTATGCACACGGATATGTTGAGGAAAAAATCTCTCCTTACACTGCAAAAACAAGTCTTGCAAGTGGTTAAATAGGACAGTGACCGTACTAAATGATTTGATTGGTCCTGTCACTTCAAGTACCTTTAAAGCATTAACCACATAGGCTGAGTCTGATATCAAGTTAAAGGCAAATTGGCATTCTTTAAACACTTCACATACTATTTGAAGTTCCACTACCTGAGGAGTACCAGGAGTAAATTGATGTTGAACTGGTTGTTTGCCTTGCACCATATAGGTACCTACTCCTGTTTTCGAGCCATCAGTGAATACATTGACAGCTCCCACCACCGGCTCTGCGGCGGTGACCTTTGGAAAAATTATGGGGTGCTCCTTAAAAAATGTCTTAAGAGGATGTTGTGGGTAATGATTATCTATATTTCCAGCAAAGGTACAGCGAAGAATTGCCCAATCATCAACAACAGCACACAGGGTGTTAACTTGTGCTGCTGTGTATGGCACAATTATTACGGCTGGTGCATGCCCAAAATACTGAATGGATTTCTGGATGCCATTCTGAGCTAAATCAGCTACTGCTGTAGGGTAATGTTCTATACTTTTACTAGGCAATACCTTTGGATGTATCCACAACAGTGGACCTGATTGCCATAGTACCCCGTTGCCTGAATGTGGGTAAAAGGCATAGGGCAAAATCTTTTCCTTCCTCTATCCTATTTAGGCAAGCATCCTGCAACCTCTGTTCAACTACCTGCAGTGCCTTTCTGGCTTCCACTGTCATCACTCACGTGCAGTCTAAATCCGACTCTCCTTTCAGAATGTCATAAAGGGGTTTCAATTCACAATTTGCAATCCTAAGATATCCTCTAATCCAATTAATATCTCCCAACAGCTCTTCCTCTGAGTCTGTAAACTCAGGAGTTTCTATATCAGCAAGGTTGGGGTACAACTCTCCCCCTTCACTCTGTCCTTCTTCACTGCCTGCCCCCTCCGATCTCTCCTCCCAACACCTCCAAGGTGGCCTGTTATCAGCTTCAGGTGGCCTTGGCAAATGGAACCACACCTGCCTAGAACCAATCCACAGCTTTTGATCTTCCATGGAGACAAAAGCAGAAACTCTTTTCCCAAGTAACATATTCTCATAAACAGATTTCAAAGTCAGGATATCTTTAAAGTATATGCATTTGTTTAATTTAGCAGCCTTAGTAATCAGCTGTTTCTCTGCAGTTAGCTCCTTAAAAGTTAAAAAATTACAAGAAAATGCAATAACCAAAATCCAGACTCTCTGTTTATCTGCCATCTTTACGTGGCTTTTTTATCTTTATTTCCTTCCCCATTTGGAGGTTTTGAGAGTCTAAATCTGTTTTATTGAGAATCCTAAATCATTTTTCAACTCAAAGAGCTTTTAAAATGTTGCTATCACTTTAAATGCTGACTCCGCCCCCTTGGCTGCTTTTCAATATGGAGTAGGAACCCACGAATCTCTCCCACTGCTAGCAAGCAGAGCAGACTAAAAAAAACCTTAATGAAGCAGCTCCTTAAGAGCCAAAAAAATTGGATGTGAGATTGAAGACCCCATCCTTGTATAACCTTTAATTCCTACCTTAAAAATCTTGGAGCCCTTACCAAACAGCCCCAGCTTTGCTAATGCTTTTACTTTCACTTTGAGCTCAAGTTTGCAACTGCTGTTGCTTTCACTTTAAGCTCAAGGTTGCCGTGCGTCCACAGCTATAGAGGTTACACTCACTCGTCAGTGAGCTCCCTCTTCTCCGCCTTATCTACAGGTCGGAGCTACCCGCTTTCATTGCGGATCCCAATTTACCTGGGACTTACCGGTCGACCCCCGACTGCAGAAAGTTCTGATGCCTGAAGCTCGCAGGAATTGCTCCCAGTGCGGGCCACCACTTGTCGCAGGCACCCTTGCCAGCAAGGAAAGCGCAACACCCAGGATCTTCTTTCAGCAGTTTATTCGGGACCTTTACAATTGTTCTCTCTTTGTCCTTCTCTCTGCTTCTCCTTCTCCTCCCTGGGGAAACCCCGCCCACTGACTAGAAACTCTCAGGGCATCTAATCCCAATAAGCCATGTGGGCACAGCTCATAGGTCCACATATGCAGCAGCAAACCACGCCCCAGGCTCAAGCCAAATAAGGAGTTGTTTATCAAAAGAGAGCACTCACCCACAGGGGGTGGGTGGAGGCCGGAAATCAGCACCATCTCTAGAGTGCAGCAGCAGGCAGCTCTCTACAAAATACAAAAGACTAGATTAGACCAAACTAGAGTGTGGTTTGGGAAAGGCTTCCTGCCACAGGCCTGACAGGACCTTGAAAGCTAGCAGGTCATCAGCTGGGGGAGAAAGTCCCTTCCTCCAGCACTCACTGAGTACCAGACATTGTGCTAATATTCATCTACCCTGTCATCTCACCACAGAAATGGAAGGCAATTGAGGAGGAAACTGCAGTTTGTAGAGGTGGAGTGGCTGAGGAGAGCCAGTACACATACTCAGGTGTGCCGGCTGCCTTTGTTAGAGCGGTCAGGGTAGCTTGGTGTTTGGGGGTCACTTGGGCCAGTGAGATGGGGAGGACATTGTGGGCTCTGAGGTGTTGCTAAGGGAGCACTCACCTCATGTCTGTGGGAAGGGAAGCTCCACAGAGCAGTTCCCAGGCGAGGGGGCTGCTGTAATATGCCCTCCTGGATAGTGCCAGGATGACACACTCTGCTGTGCTGGTCCAGTGCCGTCCCAGTGAGAGCAGCCTGCATTGCTGTTGGGAGGAAGACGCTTTCCCCTGTGTCCTTTCTAGCTGTGTGTGGATTCTGAATGCTCGTACCCAGGTTTACTTAGCAAGCCAAGGGCACAGAAAAGTGCAGTTCAGCTGCTGTGTTTGGTACTGAGCACAGGGCCCTGGGGTTTTTCCAGGCTCAGGTGGTTCTGCAGCCTGACTGTCCACATGTTATCCATCTGTCATGGAGCCCTTGAAGGGCAGCGGGAGGCACACATGGTGACTGGCTCTGAAGCCCACAAAGTCCCAAGGCTTAGTAAACTTGTCCTCAAGGTTAGCTAAGCAGGAAGCAATTGTGGGAGACAGAGCCTTGTGGAAATTCCTGTGAGTTGGTCAGGGAGCCCTGGGTACAGCTCTGATAACGTGTTACCCAAGCAGGGTTGTGCTTTTCAGTGATGCAGCCTTCCAGTGGGCTTGTATCTAAGTTAGACTTGTTTGTTGTGTGTTCTGTGGCCTTTTCTGAATGTATTGTCTGGTGTGAATAGATGCTTGCTCACATCCCTGCAGGAAGTCATGCAGCAGCACATGAGAGCTGTTCCCGCTCACGCACTGGTGTCCTCGGGTACCCAGACCTGGGTCACTTGAGTGACCTGGCTGACCCTCTGAGCCACTGCTCTCTCGTGGTGACTTTATCAGTGGAACTACTTCAGATAACAAATGGCAAATCTTTTAATAGTTTAGGAAAAGCGCAGAATTTGAATTAGTGCTTCTCTTTCTCTGCCTTTATTTCCTATTCCTAAGGGTCTTCCTTATCCACAGCCCAGTTCACTAATGTCAGACCTCATCTCCACTTGGTGGTAGCTGTTTTCAGTGAAGATTCTTCTGGCAGAATAATCTGAGATCAGTACAATACATATATATATACATTTATGTGTGTATGTGTGTATATGGGTGTGCATGACCCTGCATCCTAAACTAGAGTGTAGGTTCTCTGTTCTGAACCCTCCTGGATACTACAGCAGGGACACTTCCACAGAAACCTAAAACCATTTCGAAAAGCTTGGCCCAGGTAGGTCTGTGTGTTCTTAATATAAACTCTGAACTCAGAAGGATTTGAAAGATTTAAAAAGGCATTATTGCACTGTGTGTGTGTAAATCAGAGGACAAGTTGGAGGAGCCAGTTCTGTCCTTCTATGACATGGGTCCCAAGGACTGAACTCACGCTGTCAGGGTTGGCACCACCCCAAAAAGGACTCTTAGCAATAAAGCTCAAGTTTATTAAACAGGTATGACAAAAATCATGCAATTTACCTTTTCCCATGTTAGGTCTGTGTATTTTGTACAGACATGGTAACCCTACATAGACAGTGAAGGCTTTAAAAGCAAAGCATACAAAATGAAACATCTTAAAATTCTTTACAACAGAAAAAAATGCCTGGGTTAGAGCCAAAAAGGCCTTCACAGCAAGAAACAGTGTGGGGCTCAGCTGCCCTCTGATGGTTAGGGCAAGTTAAACCCTAGTCTGAGGTGTCACAGGAGTTTCAATGCCAAGTTCAGAAGTCCAGTGAGCCCGGTGTCCCACTCAGCAGGAAACCTATGCGGTCATCTGGGGACAGGTGCTCTTCATGGTTTGGAGTAAGATGGTCACTGTCACTGTGAATACAGTCTGACATGAGCTCTTGCAGGGTCTGGTCCCTGCATCAGGCTCTGAGGACACTGTGAGAATAGAGCATAGTCCAGATGCACCTCTTGCTGGTGGATCATGGATGTGTTCCCCATTACCAGTCTGTATTTGTGCAGCTTAAATCTCCGTGAAGGAATTGACTTCCAAATTGTAAACTCTGGCTGTTCTCACAAAAGTGCAGAGGGTGGTGAGTCCAGAGGGATCGGGGAACCACAGTGGATCTTTACACACACAGGCCAAACTTAAAGTGAGGAATGCAGCACGAGATCAGGGTGGGCTCTTTCCCAGACTTCTCTTAGCTGCTTGGTACTCAGCCTTGGCTGACACTCAAAGAAATGGCCAGATTTGTGAACTCCGGGAGCAAAGATCGCATTGATTGCCGGCTTATTGGACAGCTACAGTCAGTAATTCTGCATAGTATTCCCCAAATAGCCATTTTTTTTAACAGTGCTAGCAACTGAACCTCAGGGCTCTACTGCTGAGCCATAGTCCTGGCCCCCAGTACCTCTGACCAAAGCTTACACTAACACATGTTCATTTGAAACCTCAGGATATAAGAAGTGCAAGGGCTTTGGCCTCCAGTCTACTCCACTTTATTGTTGCCCCCTTCCCCTTTGGCGGTGCTGGGGAGAGAACCCAGGACTCTGCATATGGTAGTCAGGTACCCTAACCTGCCTCTAGTTCTGCTCTCCAGTGACTGACTCATCCTTCCCGCTCCCAGCCCAGGGCTCTCATTGAGTGTTTGACTTTGTTCCTTTGCACTTGGCAGTGACTGACTCATGGTGGGGTCGACATTAGCTCTTGTTCATGTGGCCTTAGCTTGTACGAGCACCTTGGCTTTCCTTGGGTTAGTGTGGCAATTTTCATACATCTTGGAGACCAAGAAATATGTGTGCAGACTGGAAGAAAGGATCACTGTACAGAAGAAAGAATGAATTCTTTCTGTATATATACAATAGAATGGAAAAAAGACACTACTCCTGTGTTTCTTTCTATGCAATAAAGAGATGGCTGTGAAATATGAGGTAAGAGACTGGCAGTCTTAAGAAGACTGAGATTGTCTTGTTTCTTCTGGAATGTATAACAGGCAGTTGATTACCAGTTTTGTATCATCATCCACAAGGAAGTTTTGAAACAGGCACATGTTTCAGAAACAGCTTGGGCCTCCAAAAACCATCATCTGTGTGGTGTGTGGAAGGAAGCCTTGAATCCTTCACACAAAGGCCACAGCCTGTGTTAGGAGCTATGACCAGAGGTGGAGAAGACCTTCCTCTCCAGCCATGTTTGAAGGCTGGGATGCTCTACCTCGATTGCCGGCCCTGTTTCCGTGTGGCAGCAGCTTTCCACACTGAGATGCAGCTGCACATGAGGATCTCTTCCGGGAACTGAGATTCCACTTCTGGAAGGACATCGCTCTCTTTAGTCTCCATGTAACTTACTAGCGTGTCCTTGAGGCTGTGAAACCAAGGAACAAGACAGAGTTGTAACATCACAGCCCAGCCAGTGGTCATGCTTTCCAGTTCAAGAGGTCTAAGAGACCAGCCAAGACCAGACATGCTGAGAATCTTAGGTAGGCCAAGGGCTGAGCTCCTGAACTGGTGTGGACACCCAGGCTGATACTCCTGATGGATGGAGCTGGCCTCACAGAGAGAGCTAGATGGCTCTTGACATGGCTAATGTGAGTAGTGAAGCCATGTGGTAGAATCAAGGTCTGACCACTGAATTCTCTTACTCTCAAATTAACAGTTGAAAATTCTAGAAAGGGGAACAGAGCCTAGCATTTATAAGTGTAGGCCAGTAGAGAATTTTTGTCTAAGTTTACAGAATACAAATGTACATGGGTATATGCCATAAACCATTCTGAAAGGAGTAAATATAAAATGATTTCTGAGGAAAGCTGGAGTTTGCATGGTCATAAGAATAGTGAAGTGGCCAAGCAAAGTGGTCCAGCTGGGGCCTATCATCTCAGCTCTTAGAGGGTCAAGTTGTTTGCCTGCCTTGGCTACAAGACCTTGTGTGAAAAAGCAGAAGAAGACAGGAAAAAGATCACATCCAGTCATGGCCTCACACCATACATATCTGGCTGATAAACAAACAGGTGGGTACCCCAGAAAACACGAGGGCTGTTTTATATCCTGGGCATGATAAGGCAGACCCTTGACTGTATATTTCCCTACAGACACTTTAAAAGAAAAACTATTTGATTTCACTTGATTAAACTAAAGCTCGAGATCATTTATACAACACTGATAAAAGGTAAATTTCTGTTCTATACAAATAAATTTTCAGACGATTAAAAGAAAAACACCCAGGGTTGAAGAGATGGCTTAGTGATTATAAGCACTGGCTGCTCTTCCAGAAAGTCTGGTTTGATTCTCAGCACCTACATGGTGGCTCACACCATCTCTATGATGCCATTTCCAGGAGATGAGAATCCTTCTGCTCTCCCCAAGGACTAAGGCATTAAAATGGTGCACAGGCTTACATGCAGGCAACACACACATCCACATGCAATAACATTTCAAAAAGAAATACACACCCCCTCCCCAATTTAGCAAAAACAAGAGCATCATTCACAAATGGCTGAGTGTAAAATGTGCCAGCTATTAAGTGCCTCCTAAGTAGGGATGTGCTGATGTAAAGGAGACGCTGGTGTTGGACATAAGATTGACATACTTAGAAGAGACAGCTAATTGTGTTTTATAGCTTTTACACACTGATGAGGCTTTTTATCAGCTTTACAGTGAACATTCATCTGACACAGTACGTCTAACTGTTACAAGGGGAATTTATGAGTTTGTAGTTTTCACATGGTCCAGACTGGCCTCAGACTTGCTGTGTGTATCTGATGATGACCTTCAACTTCTGCTGCTTCTGAGTGCCAGGATTATTGGTGTGTGTTAATATGCCCCATTTCTGTAGCATTGAAGAATGAATCCAGGGGTCTGTGCATGCTAGACAATAAGGTACATACATCCCCAGGCTTCCTTGCTGTTTGCCTGTTCTTTTGTGTGTGCTATGTACATGTATGCACATGTTTGTGCATGTATATCCAGAGGCCAGAGATTGTGTATCTTACTCTGTCACTTCCCACCTTATTTCTCTGAAACAGGTCTCTTACTGAACCTGGAACTTTCTTTATTGCCAGTGGGCCAGCAAGTTCCCAGGATCTGCCTGTCTTCTCACTCACATTCCCAGTGCTGGGGTTATAGGCATACGTGGCCATACCCAGATTTTGAAGTAGGTGTCAGAGATCTAAACACAAATCCCCACACTTGGGAAACAAGCAAACCTACTGGGCCATTTCCCTAACCTCTTGCCTATTTTGTTTACTTTTGATCAAAAGGGATTATAAAATCAATTAGAAATCTCAAGAAATTAACACCAAAGAAGTCTGGTGTTGTGGCACATGATTTAATCCCAGCATTCAGGAGGCAGAGGTAGATCAGTCTTTGAGTTTGAGGCTAGTCTGGTCTATAGAACGCTAGAGTTCCAGAACAGTCAGAGATACACAGAGAAATCCTGTTTTGAAAAACTGAAAACCAAACCAAAGGTACAAAATACCAAAGGCATGGAAAATCAGCCTAAAGGGGTCTTGGGTAAGTTAGGACTATCTCGAAGTCTAAGGGAAGCAGTGGAGACCAGGACATTGAACCGACAGCTCTACAAGACCATACCTCCAATTGGGGTTGAAGCTGCTCTCAGCCTGGGGACCCTTGAGTTTCAGCACAATCATCTCATGGAGCTCCAAGAGGAAGGCATCCAAGCCTGCCTCATTTAGGAATGTGTGGAGCAGCCTTGTATGCTGCGGACTGAGGTCCTCCTTGTATTTCACATCAATTTCCCAAAACAGCTCCTGAAATGAAGGATCAGCAGGGGATAAGTCTAGACCCGGGAACAGGGTGCTTGCTGTTCCCTCCACAGGGGAAAGCCAAGGTCAGACTCACTTTCTTCAGTCGCAGCCGCTGTTCTGACTTATGTGCAGATAGGAACTGCCAGAGGGCAATGACGTGTCTCAGCTGACATCTATGTAAGGCCTGAAAGAGAATCAGAACCTCAGTGGAAGGCGAATGTCCCACATGTGTCACCCCTGGTCACTAAGGAATCCAAGTGCTGCATCACAGGCACTGTCCCCCATTTCTGTCTTGAGCACATTCTGTTTCTCCTGTCATGAGACAGTCTTATCCACAAGTTCAGCTGACCCATCCTTAACAGACTCCTCATGGCATCACACAGTGTGCAGAGCTGCACTGCTCACAGATGGTGGGCCCAGCATACATGGTCAGCATGTCTCAGGTTTGCTGTGTGCACAGTGCACAGATTGTGTGAGGAATACTCTTGTCTTTCCCTTTCCTGGGGGCTGCTAGATTGAAGCATGGTAGAATTAGGTAGGAAGCAGGAGCTTCTGGGGATGCCTTTCCACAGGACACCTCCCCCCATTTTGAGACATGGTCTTGCTTAGTGGTCTACTATGGCTTGGACTGACTCTCTAGCCCTGGATGACCTGGAACCTGCAATCGCCTGGTGACGACCAGGGTTCTGGGATTGCTGCTATATACCACCAGGCTTGACACCAGTTCTTACCTTTAAAATCAGAGCTGTCTGATCACCCATCTGTAGGATATCTTGAACATACACATTCAGGTCCATGTCAGGATCCCCACCACCTGTGCTCAGGAAACGCAGGGTGACTTCTATGATAGACAGGGCTTCACAGGTATCACTGTAGGACTGTAGCTGTCCACTGATGGCACTGATGGCTGACTTGGTGAGTGGGCTCTAGGGAATAAAGTGCAAGGTCAGGTTTATGTTTGGACTTCTTGTTTCTCACCAACAGAAGTTAGCTTTGTCCCTGCTCAAGCTAGTGCTGGGAAGGCTCTCCAGGAAGCACACAGTTACTTCCTGGTGCACAGTAAATGCAGTTGGCAGTCCAGACAAACTCATGGAACCTCAGAACAGCCCTATACCCAGATGGTGCTGGCCCATGCCTATCCCAGCACTAAGGAAGGAGAGGCAGATGGATCTCTGAATTTGAGGCTAGCCTGGTCTACAGAGCTAATTCCAGCACAGCCAACTGTACAAAGAAACCATGCCTTGAAAAACTAACAGAGCAAACCAAAACCAAAAGCCACCCCAGGAGGAAATGCAGCCATTTAGCTCCCTCTGAGGAATACACATGCACAGCTGTGGTTTGTTACTGAGAAACCTGCTCCTCAGGATGCCAGTGTGTTTAACAGAGTGTGGTGAACTGATGCCCAGCTTCCCTGTGTAGAAAGCCTGGGCTTCAGGAGTCCCAGGTTCTACAAGACACTGAGATGCTAGTGCTCCCAGTAGACACAGGACGAGGCTGGAGCGCTCTGAAGTGGATCGGGGTTGTCAAGAGCACCTGCGCCATCTTGTTCTTGATCTTCATGAAGAGTTTCTCATAGTTCCAGTACGGGTTTTCCTAAAGGAAAAAGGAAGTCCTTAGAGGTGAAATGCACAGCGTGCCCTCAGGAACTCAGCAGTGGAACCCAGATACTCCGGGCACTCCTGGGAAAGGCAGCATTGCTGCAAGGTTTCCACAGGAGACACTGTCTTTGGAAACAGTGATACAACAGATGCCAGCCTTGCTACAGTGGCTTCAAAGACATTGCCGTATAGAAAATGCACCACACTGAGTGTGCATGGGGCACAGGCAAACAGGTGTGGGAGGGCCGGCTCTAAACCTGTATGTAGTATATCCCCCGCTCTCCAGATGAAGGAACAGATGTGGCTCTGCCATTGTGTGCCATGGTGGCAGGAATCCTATGTCTGAGCACAAACAATTGAGTTAGCTGGAAATCTGAACAGGAGCCAGGCCCCAGGGCCTTCTGTGACAGGTGATGCCATGCATGGCATCGGTAACAGATGACCCGGGGAGCAGCAGGATAGATGGCTAACATCGGCAGATGGCAGGTGAAGGGTGAGGACACAGAAGCACACTGGTACGTAAGCATAGAATGCTGACGACCAGGGCAACAATGGCAGAATTCCTTGGGGGTGTCACTAACAATGGCAGAAAAGCTAAATGCTAAGTGCACTGACAGCAGACATTGCCTTTGGCACTGAAGTGCAGACAGTGGAACCAAAGACCTGGAATCACCACAGCCAGGATCCTGATGGAGCTGTGGCCGTGCATGCTTTGGGAGGCAAAGAGATGACCCAGATGAGATTTTTGGTGGCACAGTGCACTCTGAGAGTCCCTCTAAACTCATGAAGGGTGCCTTATTCATGACAGACATACTAGCAGCTGGCTCGGCCTACCATGAGGGTCAGCTTGGGCTTGCCCTGGAGGAAGCGGCTGCTGATCTGCCGCTGGATCTTCTCAAGATCAAACTCTTGTGAGGTTTCTCCACCCTGCTGCACTTGGTACTGGCAGTTGGAGAGAATCAGTGGATTCAGGTCCTGTTCCACCTCATAGCTGATGACGTGCAGGTCAGTAACCTCAGAGGTATCTACAGAATAGCTGAGAACATAAAAGACATGACTGATATCAAGAACAGATCCGTGGGGACACTCCTGTTCAGCCCCTGTGGTCTGAGCAGGTCAAAGTCGCATGTCTATGGAGGACTCTGGAGAGAGTGGGTCTCTCTGGAGAGGGAGCATCTGCCATGGAGGAGCAGGAGCTGGCAGGGGCTCAGGAGCTTAGGCTGGACAAGGTCTGTTGGCTGGTGTGCACACCTGTTGTTTTCCCCGGAGAACTCCTGCACTGCATAGACCATTTGATTGTGCAGATTAATCAAGTAGCTGACTAAGACAGTTGCACAGAGGCCCAGGTCCCGTCGCCAGGGGAGGAGGACCTCAAACTCAGCATCCAGATCCAAGTCGGAGCTGCAGTAATCTTGTGGTAGCTTGATCTTGCCTGGAAATGACAGGGTTATTCCTTAGCAGAGAGGTTAGCTTTGCCCCATGCTGTTTCACCAAGGTGAGGAAGAGAAGCACACAGAAATGGTCCCACCAGCTAACGCAGCAGGGTGGGGTTCTGAGGTCTCCTCTAACAGATATGCTGACAAGTCTGCCGTGATCCAGAAGATGGGCTCTAATGCAGTCATAGTTCTCAGATCCTCTGTACTGACCAGATATATGTCAACCTTACAAAATCTAGAATCCAGAGTTGGCAGCCTCAACTGAGAAAATGCCTCCATATGATCCAGCCATAGGACATTTTATTAATAAATGATTGATGGAGGAGGGTCCAGCCCATGTGTTGTGGCATCCTCGGCTGGTGATCCTGGGTTCTATAAGAAGGCAGGCTGAGCAGGCTGAGCAAGCCATGGGGAAGCCAGCCAGTAAGCAGCTTTGGTCATCCTGTTTCCTCACAGCCACAGTCACCCTAACTGAGACATCTTCTATCTGAAGACAGCTGGGGAGTTTGCATGGTGCTGGGTATGAGGAGCAGAGCTGAGCTTCAGAGCAGTGTGTGCCCAGCACAGCCTGTTGTGACTCTGCTGGGGAAGGAGGACATTTACCATTGGTCTTCAGGGACCGTCTCAGTGCGTTCCATGTGGACAGAAAGACAGTGATTTGATCATGTAACCGCTTTCTGAGACCATCTGTGGAGTAAAGCATGTGGTAAGAACCATGATAACAAAACAGCCAAGTTCCCACCCACAGGACACAGGCTCTGGACAGAGCCCACTCAGCTTTCCTGCTGCAGCTCAGCTAGCTGGAATTACTGTCTCTTCCCCTCATGCTGAGAAATTACAGCACATCCTACCTGTTCCTGAGCCCTTCCCCTTTCCTCTGATAAACTGATTTCTTTGTAGAGCTTGGAAAGAGGCATACCTGATTGGTGACTGCTAATAAAGCCTCTGATGGACCTGTACTCCGCTTCTGAATCATTCTGGAATCGGTTCACTAGATCTCTTTGCAGGGCCAATATCTCAGGCAAGAATTTCACCAGCCTCAGTTCTGCTTCCTGCAGAAAGAAAATGGCTTAGTAGGAATGCTGCTTCTTCACCTAGGAACTGCTATAGGGCATGTGTACTTTGTGGGGGCTTGGGGATTGGTGTGCTGATTTAATGTGGTCAGTGTTCTCTTCTACATAGTGATGTACCCTAGAATTTAGAAACAGGTAAAGGGTACCCACAGATGGCTTGCATTGTTACATTGTTCTACACACAGCCCACTCAGAGCCAAACCTATGTGTCAGAATCCAATGTGACAGACCTGCCGTGAAGACTGGATCCTGTCTCATCCAGTACAACAATCAACCCAAGATACACCAAATAACTAAATGTAAGACCCAAAACTGCCAGAAGAGAAACTAGAGAATCATGCTGGAGTGAAGAGCAGTTTCTGGGCAAGAATCTAAAGGCATCAATGAACAAGTGGGGTTCAGGAAAGAAAGCAGTCAACAAGGTAAAGACAGTCCACAGAATAGAAGTAAAGATTTGCCATTTGCCTAAAAATGGGTCATGTGCAGAGTATGTGAGGAACCCAGAGACAATCCAAACAATCCCATTAATAGTGGTCAAATGATCTAAAACAGATACTCTTAAAAAGAAATAAGATGGCCAACAAGTATGTGAGAAATGTCCCACACCATTAGTTATGGGAGAGAGACCAATCAGAGCTGCACTGCAATACCATGTCAGTCACCATAGGCAGAAGGCAAGTGAAGAAAACAGGAAGTGACAGATGGTGGCCAGGATATGGAGAGAAGGGACCAGTATTGATAAATGAGTGTAAATTAGAGTAGCTGTTATGGGAAAGAGTATGGAGGGTCCTCAAAGAATTAGATGGCAATTACTTCACAGAATAATCTTCCTCTGGTTATGTACTCAGAGAAAACAAGGTGAGCAGACAGGAGACACATGTGCACACCCGTGCTTTCTGTTAGTGACAACAGCTAAGACAAGCTTCCGTCTAGGCACCTGCCGACAGATGAACACGTGGTGCCTATGTCAATGGTGGACACTCGGCCACAGAGCGTAAGATGAAGAAGATCCTGCTGTTTGCAGAAAAATGGACACAGTTGGGTTAGAGGTCACTTTATATTTACTTATTTTTAAGATTTATGTACGTGAGTGCTCTGTGCATGCAGAAGAGGGCATCAGATTCCATTATAAATGGTTGTGAGCCACCATGTAGTTGCTAGAAATTAAATTCAGGACTTCTGGAAGAGCAACCAGTTCTCTTAATGGCTCAGCCATCTCTCCAGCCCCAAGAGGTCACTTTATTAAATGAAAAAATCAGATGCAGTACTTGGGTCTAGAGAGATGCCTCAGTGGTTAAGAGCACTGGCTGTTTCTCCAGAGGAGCAGGGTTCAATTTCTAGCACCCACATGGTGGATCAAAATTATGTGTAACTCTAGTTCCAGAGGATCTGACACCCCCACATAGACATATAGGCAGGCCCCCCAAAAAAACCAAAACCAAAAAACAACAAAACAAAACAGAAAAACCAAAACCAAAAACCAAAAAACCAAAAAACAAACCATACAGCAAATAGACATGTGTAATTAAAAAAAAGATCCACACATTCATTTCTATGGGCTAAGAGAAGTGGACTTAGAGGTAGGGTAGAAATCATTCTCCTCCACTGGTCTCTAGGGGCATCCCATGAGGACAGAAATACAGTGATTCAATCATGTGACCACTTTCCCAGCCCATCTGTTGAGCACTGGATGGAGGGAGGAGGCAGAAAGGTTGGGAAGTTGGGCTTCATGGGTGCATTCTGTGCGCACATGTAGAAATGTGACATTAGACCCATTAGTGTGCATATTATTATAATTAATAATTATAGTTATTGAAATTATGAGGAGAAAGAAATGGTTTCTTGTGCCCATGTGACCGAGTGTGTGAGAAGCTGCTGGAAGTAAAAGACCAGGCAGTTAGTAGAGCTTTTCTTGCAAAGCCTCCGACCCAAGCTTCCTCAGACAAAGAAAACTACCCAGAGCAGTCCCAGTGCTGACAGGGGGAAGTTACTTTTGTGCTATCTGCAAATGCTATTCCTCAGGGAAAGAGAAAGACACTGTGGATGAGGGCTCCAGTGCATACAGGAACTGTGTGTGTTTCTGGGTCTTAGACAGGATTGCTGCCTCTACAGCCCTCCAGCCTGCTTCCAGCTCACATTCCCACCTGCAGTCTGTGCCTAGAAGATTTAAAGGATGGGAGGAAGTTTTTAACATTCTGAATAATATTGGCAGTCAGCACACTCTGCACTGCTCCAAGCAGAGAGGAAGAGCCATGACTTGAACCCTGTACCTTTCTGTTGTTCCTGAGTGGCCAGGCAGACTCCTGACCCCCAAGTTCTCTTCAGATGGACACTGACCAACTCATATGTATCCCACATGTGACTATGCTTCAGACTGCCTGGGACTTCCACAAGGGCTGAAGACACCCTCCCTTTCTCCTTGGGTCTCCTGCTACCAACATTCAATCAGAGCCATACCATGGGCTCAGAACTCTAGCCTAAAAACCACTATTCTGAGCAAAGGTTCAGGACTTCCTGGTCCCTGGGAGTCATCTGCACAGACAAAGCAAGGTCACACAGGAGTCACTTGTACCTTCTGGAGGAAGAGCCAGAGAACAGGCACAGTCTCTTTGCCATTTTTCTGCTCCACAATATGCTGCAGGTTCTCCACGGTGATCTTCTTCCTACAGCTCCAAATCTTCGAGCAATAAACGACACTTTTGGGCAGGTGGGCCAGGAAGGTTGCTGGGTCCCCGTATAAGATTTTGGCCACAGGGTTGGAGCTGATGCGCTCATCTTGGCTGATAAGAGCATTTACAGCTGGCAAAGTTTTATCAAGATGCTAGATGACGAAAATGATAAGAATTCTCAGTCTGAGACACAGCTGAACACAGGCTGGGATGCCCAATAGCTCTACTGAGACTACCATCCCTATCTTGCCTGTCCCATTGCTAGGTTCTGTTAAAATCCAACTGCACCTTGTTCTAGGGTTTTCCCTCTCTGTATATGGGGAGACTAAGAGGTCCGTACACATTGCTTTTCTTTCATCTCCTCATCTTCAACCACTGTGCATCCTAGCGCATCTCTTCATAGGCTAGTATGCCTGCCTCTTACACTCATATCCTGATGATAAGCTGTAGATTGAGGACACTGATATCTGAGGCTCATGCAGCCCTTCCCTAGGGATAATGGGCAAAGATTGCTCAGCAGACTCCTATCTAGAGAAGTGCTAAGTGACTCCCAGCTCACCTCCAATTCAGGTAGAAGAAGGGCTTCCAAATGCTTCTCCCAGTTGTTTCTATATCCTTTGGTTGACAGTTCTGCATTAAAATCTGTCACCCCTGCAAATACAAAAAGCACGTGTGGGTTGGCCTAGAATAAGGACCACAGCAGCCTGCAAACATTAAGCACAAAATAAGTGCCAACAGAAAGTTCTATGTGGGGGAAGAACCTTCCAAAGTATCCTCAGGATGTTAACAGTCATCTGTTGCTACCAGCTTTGTGACCACACCTCACCTCAGAAAGTTCCTCTGACCCCATACGGCCACCACAAAGCCATTCTGAACAAAAGTACTAAGGACAGAACTGAAATCATAAGCCCAGGAGCAGTGACAGTGGCCAGTGTCACAATCACCCACTCTGCTACCCCAGACATGCAGGAAGTGCATCAGGAGCCATTAAGGTGGTGTAGATCCTGAGATAGTGGCAGGCTTCTGGGACTCCCTCATTTGTGAGAAATCACACCAAACTAATGGGCTTTAAAGAAAAGGAGGTTTTACATAATAAATATCCTTTTGAAAATCTGACTCGGGAGGAAAGCCCTAGAGTTCTCTGTTTGCATGTTGCATGTTTTCATGCTATTATCTTATTTTAAAGTAACACAATGGGTCAAACCGGGTGCCATAGGCCTTTATTTCCAATCACCTGGGAGGCAGAGGCAAATGCTCTGTGACTTTGTGACCAACCTGGTTTACAACTGAGTTAGAGGAGAGGCAGAGCTGTTACACAGAGAAATCTTATGTTGAAAACAAACAAATAACTCCCTTCACAAATAAGTAATTCATTTTCAATACTGCCATCTTCAAATGACATTTATTATCTTTTTTAGTAGATTTGGATGTTTATAATAACAGAAATGTCAGCTCAGTGAGAAGTGCTTGCTTTTTCTTGACTCAACTATGTATATGGAAACAGTCCATTGTCAACTATGGAGCATGTGTACGACCTTGGAACATTTGGTAGAGCAGAAGTGAGATAGTGACAAATTCTTGGACACACACCACCTGCTTTTCATGACATGTATCTCCAACACAATAGGTTTGCATTTGTGTGTAAAACACTCAGGAGAAGCAAAGGTCAAAGGACCTTGTTAGGTATGTGTGTGTGGATAGAGAAAAGAGAAACCTCTTTACCCAGTAAGAGTTCATGCTTTTTCTCTCATCCCCTCTCTTTTTACTCAAAAAAGAAATTTACTGTGAAGCTAATACTGGTTTTGAACTCACAACCCTACTCTTGACTCAGCTCCACAAGTACCAGGATTACAGGTTACCATGCTTAGGCCAAGTTTTCACTAGTCCAGGAGTCATGGGAAGTGATTCCTCAGCCCAGCTTAGCTCTTATTCCTTTACTTACTCTGGCCAGACTTGGGGTGCCGCTCCTTGAGCAAACTGCACAGGATGAGGTGCACCACATGGGTGGTCTCATCTGCACTCTTGCCCAGCATCTTGGTTAGCTGTTCCAGGTTTCTCTGGATGTGAAGCTGCAGGAAGCTCTGTGGGTTCTGGACCCGAGGCTTAATGATACAGATCAGGGCCTGGAAGTAATTAAAGACATGCTCAGAGCATCTCGTGTCCAGAGAAAATGGTGAGCTCAGGCCAGGCAGGAAGAGAAACACACCAGCATCAAGTCAGAGGCCAGCTTCTAAGCTGCGTGATGTAACAGCAGAGGTGGAAGAAACAAACAGGGAGAAGCAGGCTGTGTGATGTCCGAGTAGATGACCCCAACTTGAACTTTTGTTCCCTTGGCTAGAGTTAATGAAGAAGAGGTAGCAGGATAACCTTAACCTTCCCATGCTGTACTCAGGAAAGGACTCTAATCCTTACACCTTGGTACAGGTAACATCTAGTTTCATAAATGCAGAAAATTAGTTGGTATGAGTTTTTAAAAATTGGGCTAGGTAGCATTTGGTGATAGAACTCTTAACTCAAGATCACCGTGAAAAATATTAACAAAAATGAAAAATCCCTGCGTGGACAATGTGCATGTCTTTAATCTCTGTTCTCGGGAGGCAGAGACAGGATGATCTCTGAGTTTGAGGCCACCCTGGTCTATAGAGTGAGTTCTAAGATAGCCAAGGCTACACAGTGAGACTCTCTCAGGGAAAAAATGAAATTGGATTTTATATAATATGAAAAGTACTTCACTCCATTCTTTCTTTATTTTTTTTTAAAGATCTTGTTTATTATGTATACAACATTCTGCCTCCATTATGCCTGTGTGCCAGAAGAGGGCCCAAGATCTCAAGATAGATGGTTGTGAGCCACCATGTGGTTGCTGGGAATTGAACTCAGGACCTCTGGACCAACAGTCAGTGCTCTTAACCTCTGAGCCATCTCTCCAGCCCACTTCATCCCATTCTATGCTGTGGAAAAGGTCAGGAGATGTTAGGATTCTATCACCTGGCAGATTGGGTACCAACAATGCACTTATAATCCACAGGCATCAGTGAGCAGCTTGAAGACAAAAGGGCAGACAGGAAATAACAGTAGGTCCTTCCTCTGTGTAGCAGCTTATCCCTAGTACCTGGGGGTTCTGGGTGGCTCCCACGAGCATAGCCAAATGAGTGAGTAGCTGGGTGAGAATGAAGACCACTGGAGACAGTCCTCGATCAGATGCCGTTACTAAACCACTGGACTGAGGGTCGCCCAGCACGTGACCAGTCTGTGTTCTGTCCTTGTTATCGCTGGAAAGGAAGAGAAGAGGCAAGGTAACGATAGAAAGAGGCTGCTCTTCCCAGGGACAGGAGCACATCTCTGGTTTTGAGGACTTGGAGATAGGGTCCCATGCTCTGAGAAAACAACATTAAAAGCTATTCTTCTTCTAAGCCTGGGATGCCTGCCTATGCATCATTTTCTTTTAAAAAAGATCAAAATGTTCTACCTTCTGGCTGATCACATCACCCAAGACCCAGTTTAAAGTGGCTGCTGCTGCTGAGCCCTGAAAAGGCATCAGGACAGAAGCATGCATCCGCCCCTGGGCAGAGAGAGTTAGGGACATTTGGTATCCGTGTATATTTTTCACATTCTTCTCATTTCTCCAGTCATGAACTAGGATCTAAGGTCTGAAAGAACATTTTGTGTTATATGTAGTAGGTGAGAGATAAGGCATGTACATTCACTTGCAAAGATACTGCATGTTGAGGACAGTTTGCTAGGTCTTAGAGATAAGCAATTGGAATAGATAAGCAATTTGACTACAGCATCAGCAGCAGGATGTATGGTACTGCAGACAGGCCCCAGAACCAATCACACGGGAGTGGGCAGCTGCCCTGTGTCAGAAAGGGGCGGGGGGGGATCAGACTATTATTTAGACTGTGATGTCTGTTAGATCAGGCCTCTGTCTCACCAAAGCCAACAACTACAATCCAAAACCAGGACAGCTTTGCTTTCTTGTCCCAGTTCCCTAAACAGTGCAGTAGGCCAAGTTTTTATACAGAACTCATACTGTGACAGGCACCATGGACCATCTAGATGATTCTAAGTATATGGGGAAAGCTAGGTCATTCTCTTTAGCTACTGTGCCCTCTTATATAAGGGAGAACTTTTGGGTCTCACAGACCAAGGCATGGCAGTATCTGAGAAGCCGGATTATGTGTCCTTCATTTTCCTCACATCTTGCAAAACAAAAACAAGGCAGGTGTGTTGGCATGACCCTGTAATTCTAGCACTCAGGAGGCTGAGCCAGGCCTGGGGCACACAGCAAGTACCAGGAGAGCCAAGGGTCTAGTATGAGAGCTTGTGTTAAAACAACCAAAACAAAGTAACAGAAACTCCAAACCGCAGGGTTAGGAAGGAGATGAGAGTGCTGTGGGAATAGGCTCCTGTACATTGCAAGTATTTCTTCCTCCCACTGGTATAAGAAAACACTGACTGGCCAGAAAGCAGACAGGAATATGGATGGGGCTACCAGACTAAGAAAACTCTGGGAAGAGGAAGAGCAGAGCAGAGATGCCAGGGAGATGCAGAGGAAGATGATGAGAATGCTGCTGGAGGTACTAAGTCACGTGGCTAATCATGGGTTAGTTTAGGAGTAAGAATTAGTAAGTAACATGCCTGAGCCACAGGCCAAACAGCCTGCAATTAATGTAAGAGTTTGTGTGATTATGTGGGACAGCTGGTCCAGATCTTGGGCTAGGTGGGCCAAAAACTCTTAGAACAGGAGAGAACTAAGATGGGTGCATTACAAGTGTAAGTCAGGGAGCATGCGCTGACTTACAGGTACTATTTCAGTTTGTTGGACCTACTATCCTGAATCAGGACATCTATTTATAGAAAACATGCTTCTACAGGGAGTGAGTCCAAGGAGCCCACAGAACACATCTGTATGAGCAAGTATTAATGTGCAGGCCAGTCTGTGTTCATGACCAGTGATGGCACTTTATGGTTTCCTGATGACAGGGACCTTTACCCTGGCTAAGCATGACACAGATCTAGATGTAGGACAGTGTCTTTGGCACAGTTAGTGACAGTCTAGGAAGAAGATCTGGAACAGTCCTGAAGCCCTGGGCCAGTTTCTAGAAGCAGAAGTTTATGTACCTGACTTTATTGAAGCCCTCGTGTGGTTTGTGATTGAGGCCTCCAATTTTAGCATGACAGTCCGGACAGAGGCTCTCCTCCATTGGCATGCCGCACTAGAGGGAACACAAGGATGTTTTATGTACAAGGGACACTGTGTAGTGACCCTGCACTGCCACAGGAAGTCACTGGGATTGCTTCATCTCCGTGTATGTATTTTGGGGTGTGACATGGGGATAGGCTGTACACTTACAGTAAATACGTTACAGTGGTCAAGTATAGACTTTTATGAAAAGTAGATATGCTTTGATTCCCAAATTGATTGACACCTGATAAGAAAACCTGAAGGACATTTGCTTTCTTATACCCAGCTCTTTATCCCTTTCCTGTACTTGTCTTAGGGCTTCACCATCTAACACCAACATACCTGGTGTTACTTGCTTCCAGTCTGTTTATCATATTCATGTGAGATTTTCATTTTTTGAAAAAAATCCAACCATAATATTTATTATTGCCAAGGGCACCTTTAAAAATTTGGGGCTGGAGAGATGGCTCAGAGGTTAAGAGCACTGACTGTTCTTCCAGAGGACCTGAGTTCAATTCCCAGCAAAACCATATGGTGGCTCACAACCATCTATGATGAGGTCTGGTGCCCTCTTCTGTAAAATTGTATGCATAATAAATAAATAAATCTTTAAAAAAATTTAGATGGTGCCGGGCAGTGGTGGCACATGCCTTTAATCCTGGCCCTGGGATGGCAGAGGAATGTGGATCTCTGTGAGTTCAAAGCCAGCCTGGTCTACAAAGTGAGTTTTAGGACAGGCAGGCTGTTATACAGAGAAAGCCTGTCTCGACCTCCCCAATGTTCGATGGTGAACACATGGCCCACAGCACACCAAAGCGCTGCACACCTCCAGACTGTAGAACTCCATAGTCAAGAGCAGACTGGGGAAGAATCTCTTTGTAACTCATTTCATGGACAAAGAAGCACCACGGTCTCAGAAAAGGCAAAGCGTTCGCCTCAGGATTTTCCTCTTCTTTCATGAACACATATCACTGCTGGCTGGTAGCCTTGGTACCCAGGGAGCACAGGGCCCGGGGTATCATCTGGGTATTTCCAGATGATGACTACATGCATTCTTCTCCATGGCCCTACTCCTGGATGACCTTCCCAGTCTTTAGTGTCCTTGTCTCCTGCTGTGTGGTCTGAGGAGGCAATGACTGCCAACCATCAGCCCTTGGGGTCCACAGCCCTGTGGCAGCAACTGGAAACATCCGTGCTTGTCACATTTTGGGGATGTGAGGCCAAGCATGCTAACTGTCCTGAAAAGTGTGGTGCAGACTCCCAATGGAGAACGTCTGTGATATGACATGAAGAACCCTGGGGTAACAGCCCTCCCACATTATGTACTTATTTGGAATACCCTGAGGGGTCCTGAGAACAAGCCCCGGCTTCATTCTCCTTCCCCTCTTCTCAGCAATGGGGACAAACATCCAACCACACTTAGAACTCACCTCTCCCACAGAGCACGGATGGCCATTGGGACAGTCTGTGAAAGAACAGGACATTTACATTGACTAGAAAGGGGACAGATGACCCACTGGGGCCCATACTCTACCCTCTCTGATCCTGACCATGCATGATGTAGCCTCCGCACCTCTCTAGATAATGAACTATCTGTTACATTGTGAGCTGGTGTTTGACCTATGCCTCATGTTAAAAATGTGTGTGGTTAACGAAAACTGTCTGAACTCAGTTTAGAAAGCCCAGAAAATTAGATTACAAATTCACACACAGTTACCCTGGCAGCATGGTGGATTGCATTTTCCTCCTTTCTTTTCTTTGGATTTATTATTGTTATCTGCCACAACTTTAAAAATAATTTAAAGATTTAAATTAAAGATTATTTACTCAAAGCAACAGCAGAATTCACATAAAGCCTTGGACCACTTGACCTGCCTTCCAGTTCTGTACATCAAAAAAGTTATCATTGGGTCAAGCACTGCCCTGTCTTTGTATTAGTTTTACTGTAGTTCAAGTTCCTTCTTTTCCCAAATGGAATGTTCTGGAAATCAGAAGTGCATGGTAGAGGGCCCTTTGCCTGGACTCAGATATTGAGAGTCAGGAGACACATGGCAAGCAGATCATGAGTCCTATAACCAGTTGTCCTAAGCCACCAAAGACAACTGTGGACCCCAAGCACAACCCAAGATGCGTGTATTTACAGGCTGATCAGATGAACATGATGCCAACACTTACAGTACCAGTGGACACCTTCCAGGCCCTTCCAACTCCTGGCTTTAACCAGCAGGTCTTCAGGCATTGTTGGAAGAAAAGCATTCTGAAAGACCAACGTAGAACAGGTCATGATGAGTGACTCCACAGCCTTACGGCTAGATGCCAGAGCAAGGAGGGCCTTGACTTTTCAGCCTTTTTGCTAGGGGAGCCTATAATAGCTAATCTTGGCTGTCAATCTTATTGGATCTAGAATCAGCTAAGATATAAACTTCTGTGCATATCTATGAGGAATTTTCATAATTGGGTTATTTGAAGTGGGCAGACCCACCCGAAAAGTGAGTGGCACCTTCCCATATAAAGGATGTCCTGGGGGAAAGCTTTGCTCTTTGCCTCTTTGCCTTCCCATCATGCTGGCAAGCTCATCTCCCGTGTGTATTAGTGATGAGTTCATCTTCCTATTGCTACTGCCGCCATCTGTCACTGACATCAGAGTCTCTCCAGGAATCCTATAGGTCTTCAGCATCAGATTGGGACTACAGAGGCCTCTTGGACTGAGTAGCTATTACGGAGTTCTCAGTCTCTCCAGTGTGAAGACAGTCATGACTGGACTGCCCCTACTGTATCACAACATCAGCCTGAACCTGACTAATACACTCCATGCTCAGGAGCCTCTGGGAGATACCATAGGGCAGGCTGTTTTCCAACCACTGTGGAAAGATGTGCTAACATAAAGAAAACAAGTGGCTTGAACGGTTCCCAAGTCTACAGGTTTGTTTTCCACAGGGACAAAGTCCTGAAGATACAGAGGGAAACTGAAGTGATCTTACTGCCATGTTGGCCGGATCGAAGGCCAAGTTCCTCAGTGGCTCCAGGACATAGTTTTGTCCACACAGCAATATGACTGCAGCATGGATGGCCATTTCAGTCACTGTTTGTCCTAGGCTGCTGTTAGGAGAGTGGGTCCGCAGCAGGGCCAGAGAATCATCCACTAGTGATTTTGCAAAACATCCAATCTTAGGAGCAGAAAGGATCTCGCTTTCCTCGATGAATTTTTTCATAGCCTTGCATTGCTGATGAGAAAATTTTCTAATATTAACATGTTTCCAAACAATATTATAGGAATGGGCATAGTGGGGCATGCCAGAGCATTTGGGAGGTAGCAATAGATGAATCACAAGTTCAAGTTTAAGGCTAGTCCAGACTACATGATACCCTGTATCAAAAAGTAAAGAAAAACATTGTACATATGTCTGGTGATACACATCTATAATCCCAGGAGTTGGCCAGTCTGGGATACACATGTACAGCAAGACCTCACCTCAAATAAAAAAAGGAAAAAGAAAAGAGAAACAGACATGCTCTGAAATGCTCTGTGGTACATATGCACATACCCAGCATGCACAATGCCATCATAAGCACTGAAGAGAAACAGAATTAAATAATGCAATTTCATGGCTTGTGCTTTAGTAGTCTATGTCTTAACACCAAATATTAAGGTAAATGTGGCTAAGCAATCAGCAGGTCAAGGGCTGTCTTTAGAGAACAGACCTCACATGGAAACAGCCGTGCATTATCTTCTATTCTTAAGCTAAATTTGAGTTGTAATTCTGAAAGCTGTGGTCTACAGTGAACATAGGCCTAGTATGGTTGAACACCTGTCATAATTCATGTCTGTGCCTTTAATTGAGACACAAGCCCTGCTGGGTTGGGCTGCTCACCTCTGGTTTAGGATGGAGGCTGGCATTGTGGGAACGGTACAAAGAAGCTACCTCTCTGTGTAAGGACAGCAGTAAGTAGGCCGTCTGCTGGGCTCTGGGGCTTCTGCAGGCCTGCAGAGGCAAAAACATCAAGTGAGATGTACAGGTTACATGGCTCTTCTCAGGCCCTTGACACTGAACCACATGTCTGAGTAAGGGGGAGGCATCTCCTGGCCATCACTCTCGGGTTCCATAGTTCATACACACTTCTAGACAGGCAGCATCTGTCTTCTTGGTGACTATTTCCTGCTATCAGGAACATTTCCTAAGCAAGGACAGAATGTCTGTCCTTCCCAGTACAATGGCTGAGTGAGCAGGACTGGAACAGAAGAAGAGCTGGAACAGGTTTTAGGTGGGAACTCTAAAAGTGTCGGCATCATTATCAGAACAGGCAGGCACATGCATGGGCCATGAATATACAGAGGAATTCGTGAGGCTTGCTAGCCATCTTCTTCAGGTCTGAGCAATCCTGGAACATCCTCTCACCAGGGTCTCAGTTACAACAGGCCACCAAGTGTCATCGCACTGTCCCAGCCTCAGTTCCTGTGCACACCTGGAATCTAGTACAGTGTCGCTCTATCTGGATACTCAGTTGTGCAGTCTATTGTTTGATGTATGTACGGGAAGATGCAGGTCCCAGGGAAGGCCTCCAGGTACCAGAGAGGTGCTCAGGTGCACCCTTACCATCAGAGCAGTCCCTATGTCCAGGGTCCTGCACTCGAGCACAGCTTTGCCCACTGCATCACGAAGAGCCTTGTATTCATCACCGTGGACTAAGTATCGGTCCAGCTGGCTGCGATTGTCCTTCTGCAAGCCCAGCAAAGCAGTTCAGGGGTTAGTGGGGATAACAGGAGAGGTAATTTACAAAGACTTCATAGACTAAGTCACCAGGCTGTTCTCTGAGACAGGGGGCAGCGCAGGGGCCACTGACTGGCTATCTTGGGAGTTACCTGTGTGTTCTGTGGACTGGACGGCTGGGAGGGCCTGTCCTGACTGAGTAGCTGTTTGCTTTCCCTACTCACAGCACTGTATCAAGCCCAGACTTCTAAGGCCCAGTGGGTAGGATCATGATGATAATAATAAAGAAGGGATAATAAAAAGGCCAGGGTTACTGGTGCCATTTTGTGGTCCCCAGACAGTAAGAAGCGATTGCTGAGTACCGTGAAGGGGCTAGAGTGAGGCTTTAAAGCCTTGCACCTCAGAGCTTGATCTCATCTCTGCCTTCCTGTTCTTTTCCGCCTGCCAGAGGTAGAAAGGACATAGTGTTCTGTAGGGACAGAAACATTCATTTACTCTCCCTGTATCTAGCTAGATAAGAAATAAAACCTAATTCTACCGGAATGAATACACAATAACTTCAAATGTGTACACACACACACACACACACACACACACACACACACACACAGGTGTCCCCTGTGGCAGGGTGGTGTAAGTCGTGCTAAAGCAGAGGCAGAGGTCCATCTGGGTATGGGATGGCTCAGGAGGGTAGCACACTGACCTTCAGCCCCAGTATGCTGCAGGCAGGGCTATAAGAAGCATGCCCTCATGCCCAAGGCCCTGCTCCTCACCTGCTGTGCAATGACATGCCTGGGAAATATCCACTGGCATGGATGTCCCTGCCTGGAGAAGCTCTGCACGAATTCCATCCCACGCTGGCTTGAGAGTTTCCTCACCAGGTACACACGGTGCCAGTCATTGTTGACACGCATGCAGAACTGCTCAACGTGCTTCAGGAAGCAGTGCTTATCTTCAGCCAGTTCTGTGAGATTGGAGAAAGCAGGTGAGGGGCAGTGACAGGACACTGTCTGTAGGACATAAAGCCAGCCAGAGGCTGCTCTGCATAATCCCATGGTGAGAGAACAGAGAGAAAAGGTATGTGGAAGAGGAGAGCCAAGGCCTAAGAACAGGTTCCCATAGTTCCCAGACTTCTGGGTTAGAGGATCTGTGCGGAGTAGACTTGCCTGAGCCTTCCTGAAGCTCTGAGAGGAAGTCGGCAGCCATGTCAAGGCAGAGCCGGACCCTGGCCACCTCCTGCTGGTAGTCCACCGAAGCTGTGCTGGCAGGCTCTTGGCCTTGTCTTCCTGGGGAATATGTCGTAAGAAAATGGCACTCCTCTCTCAGGCCCTGCTTGTTGCTTCCACAGCCAGCACTGGTCTTCTCATGTACTGAGTCCTGGGAAATGAAGGACATAAAGACCAGGGCATGAGTCTTCATGAGCCAGCTGCTGTCTTTGAAAAAATGCACAGCATGCCCTTGTCGAGTCACGGGAAAGACAGTACCATGGAAAGCAGGAGAGTCCATTTTTGGGAGTCATGGAAAACTAGCATTCCTTTCTATGTAAGAGCAAGCAGGATGAGAACATGCACCTTACAAGGGAAAACGTAATTAATGAGGATTATGGAAAGTGTCCACAGGCTGAGTTGAACACCACTGTCAATTCTATGGTGTTTTCCAGGCTTTGGGGCTTTTGTTCTGTGTCCTAAGTGACTATACATGCATCATGGGAACTCAGCTGTGCAGACATCAGAGTCACTTACAGAATGAAGACGCTTTGGACATCACTAAGTGCTGTTCCCTCCCAGGGGCCCTTGAGCGATAGAAAGTACTGAAACACTGTCGGATAACTCTGGACTATATATGAGCTGCAGAGGGCAGACACACCGCTCTGAAACATCTTTTTCATACACAACTAAGTTTCTCCTTATTGTACTGGCTACAATAGAATCCTGTTGATTTTCAGAAATGCTTTCACTGTTTGAACCACATGGTGCACAGTTTTCAAAAGCAATGCAGGGCCAGGCATCATACCTCCAGACAGTTGATAAAGAGCAGGTACAGTTCTGTTTTATCTTCTGTTGGGAATGCTTTGTTCTCTAACTGGGTGAGGTAGTTCTGGATGTAATCCTTTACTTCATGGAAGCTGTGGGAAGAGACACATTGTTCCTGGTGTGTCAGTTATGGAATATCCATCCCACATAGCCTCCAACCCAGGGTCTGTATGTGCCATACCAGCAGTCTACCAAACTGCATCCCTACCCCTGGAATTTTTATGGGTGGTGGAGGTATATACTGTGACACCAGCACTGGTCATTTGGAAAATCTTGTGCTACTGCTACATTTTTATTGTCGAATGCACTGGAAAAAATACCCCACATAAAGTTATAAAGGTCATCATGGATCTTCTCAACAATAATTTTAAGTCTTACAAAGTGGATCATCTTGTTGTGGAGGATACATATCCTAAAATTTAAATTCTCACTTCAGTATTTAAACTATATCATTGGCAGCAAATATCATAGTGTTTAATAGCGACAGGATCACTTTGCTCTCAGGATAATGTCCTTGGCCTAGTTCCTGTGGTTGCTCTTTTGGGCACAGATAGCCTAACCTGAACCAAGCAGCTGGTCCCTAACCCAGGGGAACTCCATGTGACTGTAAGGTGATCACTGTGCTCTGCTGTGCTGCTGGCACCCAGGAGCACTTCCGGTTCCCACAGAACAGTGTGAAGTCATACCCTTAAGGTCATGGTTGAGAAAGCAAAGGAGAGAAACTTGCATTTTTCAACAACTCTGTGCTCAGTGGTGAAGGCAACCAAGGCTACAACTCCAGAGTGTCACCATCACCCTTAAGGAAAGCCACTGCAGGACCCAAAAGGCTGCGAGTGCCTTGACAGCATTTTAGAAATGGGGATCAGACCACAGACTTGTGGAGAGCTGCAGCTCTGCCTCACCACATCTGCCACAGTGGACAGGGATGTATTCTACGCTAGCTGACCTGATGTACATAGCCCACGTTCAGTAGAACACAGATCTGCAGGATGCCAGAGCACAGAAAGTGAGGGGCAGAAGTCACTCCCTGATGCTTCGAAAGATTGGGTGGCAGGAGTCAGGGCAGAAGCACATCATGGCTTCTTGCTGAGTATCACTTGCTGCCAGGCTCTACTCATGGGCCCATGGGGGAAATTATAAGCACACAACCTTCAGTGAGCTGGGTTTGCTCACACAGGAGCAGCTTCTCCAGACTGTAGATGAGCTCCCATTTGTGGTGTAGCCAAGACAGGGCCACAGAGGGACACAGGAAGCAAAGCTCCAGGTGATGGCCACTGACCTGTACTTGAGAAGCAGCTTTACTACCACAGAGCGGATGACAGGAGTCTTGTCGACAACATCACCAAATGGAGACAGAGACTTTGTGTGTTCTCGGTGCTCTGCAGCCAGAGAAGAGGGCACTGAAGTTCATATCAAGGTACAAAGCTGACCTGAAATCTGGGTTTTCCGTTCATGGGAAAATGGAAACTCACTTTGGGAAGCATCTCTCACAGATTCCTTTTGTATGAAGAGTAAAGACAACAGGCTGTCAATCACACGCCCCTGTGGAGGGCTGTCATCTTTGAAGCACATGGTGGAGACCAGGTCCACGAAGAAGCTGTTACACATGTGTCTGAACTGAGCATGCTTCTCAATGGCTTTTCTGGGTGGGCGAGATTGTGACAAAAGTCTTGTAGGATCTGTTCCCAATCCTCCCAGGCAGAAGTAGTTGTATAGTATTTTGTTTCAGTGCTTGACCTTGAACTCATGACTCATGGCAATTCTTATACACTAGCCTCCTAATTGTTGGGGTTAAATGTAGGCTACTCTTTTTTTTTTTCTTTTAAATCAGCATGTGATGAATTTATAATGATCACAACTGGTCTTCAAACTACAAGATTGTCAAGACTGCTTCTAGGAGCACAGTCAATGTTTGGACCATTGACTGTCCTAGAGCTTGGGAAAGGGTAGAGGGGATCAGATCTGGGCTACTCAGGCCCAGGAGACCCTGCTTCTCCATCTCCTGATGGCTAGGCCATTTACCTTCATCCTCAGTCAGAGAATAAGGCTGAACTCACACATCAAGGGGACAGATGAGGATCTGGGCAGACAGTGCTACTGGTAAAGGACCTGCCTTGCACCTATGACCTCAGCAGTCGGGATGTTAGGAGAGCTGCAGGAGAATTCCTAGACTCACTGACTGGTCAGCCAGGCAGAGATGAACTCCAGGGTTAGTGAGGTACCTGTCCCCAAAGAAGAGGTACAGAGTGATCAAGAAAGATAACCTGAGTTGATATCTGGGCACGCCTACCCAGATGAACATATATACAAATAGGGCAGATGATGGGCCGGGGGATGGGTGAGTGGCAGGGCACATGCTGAGCTGCATGAGCCCCTGGTTCCATCTTTAGCGTTACCCCAACCTTCCCCACTAAAAGATGCCAGCCTATAACTACATGCTTGGTTTTCTTTCAAGGACATCATTATCACTTTCTGGTTTATTTCCTCTAAGTCTCCTTTAAAGATATCAGTTTTAGGGGAATCAAACCTTTACTTTAGAATAATCTAAAGAATAAACTAGGGGGCTGGAGAGATGGCTCAGCGGTTAAGAGCACCGTCTGTTCTTCCAGAGGACCCGGGTTCGATTCCCAGCACCCACATGGCAGCTAACAACTGTCTGTAGTTCCAGTTCCAGGCAAACACCAAGGCAAATAAATAAATAAAGTTTAAAAAAAAAAGAATAAACTATAACGCTAAGGGAAACATTCTAGCAAATTGAGAGCCCTTTTTGACCATCCCCACACCCCTAAGAATACTCTTGGGACAAGGACAAATGCTCTTCAGTGTCCTGCCTGCTCTATGCTGTGCCCATCTTATTTGGAAAAGAAACTTTGAGGCAGATTTCCAGGAAGACTTGTTTCTTGGATGGCTTATGACATTTGTCTGAAGCCTGACCTTACACTAGGGAGAGCTGACTACAGGAGGAGATGGAGTCTCCAAAGACATTATCTGAAGAGAGGAAGGAAACTTTCTCAAAAGGAAGGGTCTTTTACCTGTGTTCCTGGGAAACAGTTAGGGAGAATTTGTCTGAGAACTCAGTTAAGCAGTAGGGGCACATCATGTGTCCCGGGACAAGCCAGGTTTTGATGCAGGGTAGACAATATACATGATCACAAGGCAGACAGGATCCTGTGCATCTCCCAGACAGATGTGACATGCCTGAATACCAAATCTAGAACTGTAGTAGGAAGTTTCTCTGTGCTGCCCAGCTGGTACTGCTGCCACTTATTTCAGAGGCTTAATATTATAGTAACTGCTGGGCTAGAAGTTCAGGGTTATTATTAACTAGCTCTTCTATTTAAATTAACTCATAATGCTTATCTGTGTTTAGCCACAGGGCTTGGTACCCTTTTGCTCAGTGTATCATTCTCATCTTGTTTCCTCTGCTTCTGCCTGGGATCAACTGCTCTGCCTTTCCTCTTCCCAGCATTCTCTTAGTCTGGTTCCCCACCTCTACTTCCTGCTTCTACAGACCAATCAGTATTTTATTAAACCAATACAAGTGAAAAAATTTTACAGTGTATAAGAGCAGTGTCCCACATAAGACCCAAAAAATACAATCAATTCCAGAGCACAAATACTAGGTTCAAGGACCAGGTCCTGCCACCGCAATTACAAGTACAGAAAACCCTCCCTGGCAGAGTCTTAGCGTGCACATCTCACCTGCTCAATGTTTTGCTGACTTTGTCCTTACAGTCACAAAGCATGGTCATTACAGCCACAAATGCACCATGGGTCTTGAGGTCTGAGTTTTCTTCAAGACACTGAGGGAGAAGGCAGTGGTGAGCAGTGAGGGTGCTGGACAGTGACTCAACACCTGAACCTCAGTGGCTGATGACATGTGGTCACACCTACAGCACTAGGCTCTTTTGATGCTTTGCTTAGAAAGATTCCACACTTTTGGATGCTGGAGAGATGGCTCAACAGTTAAGAGCACTTCCTGAGGACCATGGTTTGATTCCCAAACACCTGTAACTCCAGTTCCAGGGGATCTGACACTCTCTAGTCTCCTTGGATACCAGGCATGCACATGGTACAAGACATACATGCAGGCGGAACACCCATGCACATAAAATAAAAATTAATTATGGCCATGCATAGTAGTGCTCAACTTTAATCCCAGTCTCAGGAAGCAGAATCAGGCAGATCTTGGAGAGTTCAAGGTTAGCTTGGTCTACATTGTGATTTCTAGTACAGCCAGAGCTACATAGTGAAAACCGTCCCCAAAACATAACAAAACAATCTCACATTTAAAATGTCCTTTAAAAATCAAAACAAGGGGGCTGGAGAAATAGCTCAGAGGTTAAGAGCATTGATTGTTCTTCCAGAGATCCTGAGTTTAGTTCCTGGCAACCACATGGTGGCTCACAACCATCTGTAATAAGACCTGGCTCCCTATTCTGTATGCTGTATACATAATAAATAAATATTTAAAAATCAAAACAAAATTAAAATTACAATATCTCATTTTTTTATCTCTGTGGATTCAGATAGTCAAGTTTGGTGAATGTCTGTCTACCAGGTCATCTCACTATCCCTAAGTGTCCCTTTTTGTGGCTGTGCTTTTTTTATCTATGTATGTCCACTTGCATGGAGACTGGAGGACAGACAACATTAAGTGTCATTCCTCAGGGGCCACTGCCACACCCCCCCACATACACTTTTTTAAAGACATAATGTACAACTGGTCTCAAGCTTGCTAAACGGGCTGGCCAGCCAAGGAACCCAAGGAATCCCGTTTCCACTTTCCCAGGGCTGATTATGAGTCAGGACACCTGGCTTTTATGTGTGGATTTGGGGGATAGAGCCCTGGTCCTCTACTGAACTGTCTTCCCAGCCCTGACTGTGTCTTTTATTTCATTTGGTTATTTTGAGACAGAGATTCTTTGTGTAGCAAACACTGGTGCTCACTCTGTAGACCAGGCTGGCCTTGAATTCACAGAGACCCACATGCCTCTGTCTCCTGACTACTAGAAGTAAAGGCATGCACCACCACCACCGGCTCCCCTATTTCTCTTTTAAGGTCCTACCTCCTGCCCACTTTATAAGATATTTTGACTTGTAAAATGATAATGTAATGACTGACTGTGTATACACTACCAACGTTTGAAAGATGATAGTTTTAGGGGAATCAAACCTTTACTTCAGCATAATCTAAAGAAGAAACTGTAACGTTAAGGGAAACAGCTCAGCAATCTGATAACCCTTTTTTATCATCCCCTCACCCCTAAGAACACTCTTGGGACAAGAGCAAATGCCCTTCAGTGTCCTGCCTGCTCTATGCTGTGCACCAGGCCATGGCCCTGCACGTGGGTTTCCACGCTGGCACTTTCATTTTCTCTGCAGGGTCTCTCATGGTAATGGTGCTGCAGAACCTATTCAGAGTATGATGTCTGTTCCTGTTCTCCAACTAATGGGCTCTATAGGTTCTGGAAGCTCGGGGATTCTGAATGTCCTGCATGTTGTTGTCTACGTCAGCTTCAGTATAATTAATGTGTTATCACGATGTATATTAAAGTGTAACTTCTCATTGGTAGGAAACACAGTGTGAGTCCAGGGCTGTGACTTCTGAGTTAGACATTTTGTAGATGTCTTCAATTTAAATATTCTACTGGACAGCGTGAGATTAAGGTGAGTTCCTGATTTTCTTATATTTTTGGTTGTAAACCTAACCTTTAATGGCTGAGCTATCTCTCCAGCCCTTTTCGGTATACTGTATACATAATAAATAAACAAATATAAAAAAAAATTAAGCAAATGGGTAGCACGTCCGGAGGGAGAGGACATACAAGCATTTCTGTGTCTCAGTTCCCAGCTGTTGACAATGACCAAGGGGTAGAGACAACCCGAATGTCCAGACAGATGACCAGCTCTGGGGCTCCAGTCACACAGTACAATTACACTTGATCTTGAATTTTCATGTGCTCTGCAGTGTGTGCAGGAAGTCATGTCAGAAGTTCTGCTCCCATGAGGCACTAGTGCTGGTCAAGTTCACAGAGACAGAAAGCAAGGAGCTGGGGGAAGGGGAATGAGGGCTTGTTCAGTGGAGACAGTTTCCATGTAGGAAGGTGAGAAAGCTCGGGGGGTAGATGGCTGGGATGGCTGAACTGTAGTGAGGATGTGCTCAGTGTGGCTGAGTGCCCATGGCTTAGATGACGTGCTTCGTGTAATATGCTCTTTAGCACAATCTTAATATGGCAGTGACCTGGTGCTGGGTGGTTAATGCCAATAGGAGTACAACCAACCAGAAAGCCAGTGCCTGAATGACTGTTCTGAGAGACATCTTGGAAGGCAGAGCATATGAACAAGAATCTAGCTGTCTGCCAGCCTACCTCTCCAATTCTCAGTCTATCTGTCTGTCTACCTGTCACCAGGTTAACCCTAACCCTAACCATCCTTCCTGTCAGACATAACCAAAAAAAGTCCAAATGTATGGTGACTATTTTCTGCAGCTTTTAACAGTGCTTGTTGGAGGAGCCTGAGCCCATCATGACTGTTGTGCGCTGGTCAGGGTCAGGACAATGATGAGGGGGCTTTGCAAATTCTGCCTTCCTTCCAGCCTCAGTGGGAGAAGAGAAACCTGTATTTCCCCACAAATTCCATATAACACTTCCAACTAGATAATGGAAGCAATGTCACAGCAACTGTGAGCATGTCCCATGGGCTATAATACCAGGAGCAGCTTCCTAAGATCTCCAGATGGAAGGTATCAGTTAAGGATGGCAATGACATAGACTGAAGAAACATGCACACTTGGTTCTGGGAGCTGGTTTGAGGCTGCCAAGACCCGGTCTGTTACAAAAGTGGGAAGCAAGCTTCTGCTTGGCTCTAGCACGGCCTATTCATCGGTATTTGGTTTCCATGCCAACGTCCCCCTGCACCCACCTGCACCTTAACAGCTGCAGGAATCCTGGAGCTGTGCTTCTCTGATGCCAATGTCCATCCCCAACTGGCTTCCCTAATGTGCAGTTCCCAAGGGATGAGGATGTGGTAAGGGGAAGCAGGCAGAGCCTGTTGTGCAGAGTGGCTGTTGCTGCTGCTGCTGTGAGCATGTTCAGAGGTGGTAGCTTTATTTTCAGGAACAGTGTCCTGTAATGTCACTGACTCTATCAAAGGTGAGAGGCATAGTGGTTTCCTAATACTTGCTCTGTCCTCAAAGCTGTTGCTATGACCATG
Organism: Sigmodon hispidus; assembly: GCA_004025045.1. Lineage (NCBI taxonomy): Eukaryota > Metazoa > Chordata > Mammalia > Rodentia > Cricetidae > Sigmodon > Sigmodon hispidus. The sequence continues at coordinate 43,601 of PVIH01012553.1, forward strand.
GTGATGGTATCTTCTCCCCGAGGGATGGACCACTGGGTCACTTGGGGGTCACGTTACAGCAGCGATTCTCAGTCTTTCTACGCTGCAACTTTTAGTACAGTTCCTCATATGCTGGGGAATCCCAGCCATAAAATTATTTTTGTTGCGACTTCATAATTGTAATTTTGCTACTGTTATGAATTGAAATGTATACATTTGTGTTTTCCAACGACTGCAGGCAACCCCTCTCAAATGGCCAGTTGACTCCCAAAGGAGTCATGATCCACATATTGAGAACTACTGCTCTAGAGCTAAGAACACCAACTTCATCCCTCCCATGGGAGTCCCATGCTGGTTAATTGAACCCCTGGTCCTGCAAACAAATGCTCAGTGATACACCCTGGCTTGGCAGTGTGAGGGAGGAAATAGTCAAATAGCCACCATCAAGGGTACCGTCATTGCTGGGTGGTGGTAGTGCATGCAGAACTTGAAAGGCAGACACAGGTGGGTCTCTGAGTTCTAGGCCAGCCTGGTCTACAGAGAGTTCCAGGACAGACAGGGCTACACAGAAAAACCCTGTCTCAAACGAACAAAAAACAAATAGAAAACCAAATGAATGCAGTGGTCTGTCATGACATCACTGCCCTTTGCACAGCTATATAAACCAGTCCAAGCAATAATGCACCAACCAAAAGGAACTGTGGGGAGATTTCAGCTCAGAGTTGGGCAGACTTTTACTTAAGGCCTGCACTTACCTTGTCTAATGAGGAGACGTATTTGGTTACCAGCTGACTCAGCTCTGGAATCTGGCTTTCAGTTTCCAGTACAACATGCTCCACAAAGAGTGAAATGGAGAAAATGCGATTCCACAGGACTCTGTCAAGACAGCAGTGTTAGAAATGAGCGCCTGCGGGGACAGAGACTGAGAGGTGAGGTAGATGTGAGGGCACTTTCTCTGCACAGCACATTCTTCCAACTCCAGGCTCATGAAAGACCCATGTCATGTTCCGTCCCTCAACACAGGGACGGTGCAGTGGCCCTGACAGCTGCCCCTTCTCCACTTCCCTGCCATCTGGTCCCAGTTCGCCTTTCTACTTCACCACATTGTAACATCTACTTCCTGCTGGTCTCAGGACTGTTTTCTCCCTCAGTCTCTAGAATCATGAGATGACCAGCATGTGGGAAGGGCACCAGTGCTGAGCATTTGTAGGCGGTGAGTGTCTCTCCTGCCCATTGTCCTCATCAGGCTGTAGGATTTGGCATGTCGCAGGGGGCTGCTCACCTGACCTCCTGGGTGACAGATCTGGTTATGCTCCCACAGTCCTGCAAATACCCACGGGAACAGAGAAGCTCCAGTGGCATAGACAGATTCTTCACCCTCTGTAACCAGGCCTTGGGGCTTGGCTTCAGCATATCACTCTTCAGCACTTCAACACAGGCCATTGCTGCAAACGCATCTAGAGTCTGGAACAAGAAGAACTGGCATGTGACCTGGTACAGTCTTCTCAGTACTGCCACGCTTCAATAAAGCCCTGCATCCTTAGTGCTAGTGTGGTTTTGGTCCAGGCTTGTAACCTGTTCTCCATCACACAGCAGATGTGCCTGCCCATAAAGAATCTGTTTGGACTGGGAGTTTGGGCCACAGTTCTGTGCCTTTTTAAAGTTTCTGTCACTTAAGCTTTCTCCTAGTCCAGTGAAAGAGAGTAAGGAGGGATTATATAAGCAAAGGGGGTCAAGATCATGATGGGGAAACCCACAGAGACAGTTGAGCTACTGGGAGCTCATGGGCTCTGGACTGACAATTGGAAACCTGTATGGGACTGAACTAGGCACTCTGAATGTGGAAGACAGTGTGTGGCTTGGGCAGATTGTGGGGCCTCTCACAATGGGACCAGGATTTATCTCAAGTGCATGAACTGGCTCTTTGGAACCCATTACCTATAGAGGGATACCTTACTCAGGCTTCATATGGTGGATGGGTTTAGTCCTGCCCCAACTTGATAGGCAGACTATTTTGAGTCCTTGTGGGAGTCCTTACCCTCTCTGAGAAGTGGATAAGGGGTAGGGTGGGGAGAAGCTGGGGGCCAGTAGGAAGAGGGGAGGGAAGGGGAACTGTGGTTGGTATGTAAAATAAAATAACCAACCTTTTAAATAAACAAACAAATAAATAATTTTTTTTTTAATTTGGGCCGTGGCTCATAATCCCTCTGCTCAAGGACGGAACGTGAAGCACTCACAGAGCACAGGCCCAGGCAGTCTTCCCTAGAACAGACCCTACCTACCATTTCACACCCAGAGAAGCTGCGTTGCTGTGCTGCTTCAGCTTTACTGAGGCTCTTCAGAACCTGGGGCTGGATAGTCAAAATTCTGGAGAAGTTCTGCAGCCGGGTCCTGAAGTGCTGATAGGCAAGGTGCACCCAGGGCAAGGAGAGCCCTTCCCCAGGCACCCCCGAGGTCGCTCGGAGCTCACTGAGGCAGGACCACAATGCCATCTGCAGAAACTGGAAACAAAAGAATTTCAGTACATAGTTTAGGTGATGAGGACATGCTTTCCTATGGAAAATCGTAAGTATTGAAAACCTATAAAAACAAAAGTTGAAAAAATGAGGCCATGATCACCTGGCTGCTGTTTAGTGGAGTTCTAAGGCCATTTTCCTCACTGGCACCCTAAACTGGTGTGCTAACTAGTCTTATGCCAACTTGACCCAGGCCAGAGTCATTGGAGAGGGGGGAGCCTCAGCTGAGGAAATGCCTCCCTAAGACCAGGCTGTAGGAAACCTACTAGGGTATATTGTTTTTTCTCTTTCTTAAGTTTTTGGAACAGGGTTTCTCTTTTTAGCTCTGGTTGTCCTGGAACTCACTCTGTAGACCAGTTTGGTCTTGAACTCACAGATCCACCTCTGCCTTCCTGAGTGCTGGGATTAAAGGCATGCACCATCACTCCCCAGCTGTAGGACATTTTCTTAATTAATGATAGATTCGGGTGATGCCATTCTTGGGTTGGTGGCCTTGTGTTCTCTTAAGAAAGCAGACTGAGCAAGCTATGGGGCACAAGCCATAACCAGCACCCCTCCATGGGCTCTGTCTCAGTTTGTGCCTTGAGGATTCTGCTGCTCTGGGATTATGCTCTTGTATACTGTAAATATTTGTCACTGTACATACTGATAAAGTGCTGATGGGCCAGAAGACAGGTAAATAGGAAGTATAGGCAGGGTGGCCAGAGAAGGAGAATTCTGGGAAGTAGAGGAGCAGAGAGATGCCAGTGAGACAGAGGGGAAGGAAGATGAGATGCGACACTGAAGCAAAGGTACCAAAGCCACATGACAAAACATGGAAAAGAAACATGGGGTAGTTTAAAGTCAGAGTTAGCAAGTAAAAAGCCTGAGCCATAGGCCAAACAGTTTGTAACTAATACAAGCCTTTGTGTGATTATTTAGGACTAAATAGCGGTGGGAGCAGCCAGGCAGGACAGAGAAACTTCTGACTATGTCCTGCGCGCTTTGCTATCCAGTTCTGACTTCCTTCAATGATGAATATCAATACGGAATTTAAGATAAATAAGCCCTTTTCTCCCCAGCTTGCTTTTTGGTCATCTTGTTTTTATCACAGGAATAGAAACCCTAACTAAGAAAACTGAGGTCATCATATCCCCAGATTTCCTAACCCAGGAAATGCCCCTCTGACACTAGTCAACTCAGAGAACATTGGGAAATTTATTTTTTGTTTGGTTGGTTTTTTGACATAAAGTTTCTCTTTGTAGCCCTGGCTGTCCTGGAACTCTGCAGACAAGACTGGCCTTGAACTCTCGGAGATCCCCTACTGTGGCTCCCAAGTGCCACAACCACCCAGCTCTGCTTTTCTGCTTTAGGGTCTTACACAGTGCAGTGCATCTGGACAGCTACATGGTTTCTATCAGCACAAGGCTCGGTTTCGCAAATCAAACCAAGCTTGGTCTTTAATGATTCCTAGGAAGAACTGCATTAATCTATGACACATTATAGTATGTTCCCAAATTTGTACCTATGCAGTGAGGTAGAAAGGTTTGGGCAGTCAAGTGCAGTCTTTCCACTGAATTTCATTCATCATCATCATCACCATCATCACCATCATCACCATCATCTGTCTCATGTAGTCCAGGCTGGCCCTGACCTTGACATGGTTTGGAACTGCTGTCCCTCCTGCCTCTCTCTCCCAAGTATAGTATATATTATAAATGATTTGGGATTATAGATGTATGCCACGATGCTGGCAGCTGCTGAGTGATTTAGAACTCTCAGTAACACAAGGCTGTTCTAGAAAGCACAAGTGGAGGGAGGCTGAGGGCTTGGCCCTGAGCATTCCATGTAGTTCTAAGGGTGCTCAGATTTGCAGACCCTGTGTCTGAGGGGGTGTGTCTTGTCCATATTATCCACACCTACCCGTAACTCCTCCCATGAAGCCACTTTCATGGTCAGAAGCAGGAAGTCCTTTGAGTAGCTCTGCAGGAGGTCCTGCTGCTCTGTCACAGGGTGCTGAGCAAGAAACCTGCCCAAGGGAGTCTTCTGGAAGATTTCCACAAACTTCCTCAATAACCCTACAGGGAAGGCACAGAGTGGCATGAGAGATATGAAACCCTGAGTCTGGGAAGAAGGAGGCCATTGCCCCAAGAAGAAGCCATTATACCCATGCTGGAGGGTGGCTGTGCTTAACAGGAGTTAGCGACCCCACCACTGTCCAGAAGGCAGGGAAAACAGATAGGGGCAGAACCAGGGTTAAGTTAGGTCACAAACAGCCAAGCTAGTCCTCAGGGAAGAAAATATCTGTGACACCCCATCTGAGTTCTGTCTAGAGTTTCAGGTGAGTTTGGAGGGTGGGCTGCGCCTCAGGCTAGAGTCAGGGGCCACACCAATAGCACTCTGCATTCCCAGGGTTCTGCTCACAGCTGCCCCACACAAGCCTGGGCAGATGGCTGCCTCCTCAGGAGGGCCTGCTTCCTGGTGGTTCAAAGAGAGTACACAATGCTAATGGGGAAAGCAAGGTGAATTCAGAGCACCTGACAGCCTCTAAGTGAGTGCTGAGGGGAGGACTTTCCACAAGATGTTAGGCTGTCATTTCTTCTAGAGGGACAGTGGCCAAACCCTCTCATTTGACAGCGAGGTACTTTGTGACTGGGAGGACCTCCAGGCTCTATGAGAAGGAAGATGCACTGGTGTGCTTGCGAGCGTTTCCTACAAATTCTGCACTGGAGCATTTCCCAAGGTTGCCATCTGAGTTGTCCAGGAGCCATTCCTGGAAGCAAGCTCTTTCCCTGCTGTAACAGGACCCATTCTGTCACGTCCCAAACAGTACCTGAAGGTCACTTCTAAGGCTGCCCTTGTCATGTCTCCGACTGATGGAGACTTAAGCCCTCAGCAGAACTGTAATTTATGGTTAAATGTCTCTGTGCATGCACATGCACTCGTGTATCACAGCACATGTGAGGAGATTATAGAAGACCTGGGTCAGGCTCTCTTCCTGACATGTAGATACCAAAGATTGAATCCAGGTTATCAGGCTTGGTGCCCAGGTGCCATTACCCACTGAGCCACCTTGTGAGCCCTTCAACAGAAATTTTAAAACATACTGTTGGCTGCTCCACATTCAGAGTGGCAAAACTAAAGCCTCCAAAACAGTCCTGCCTTGAGTAGGATAACTCCTCTGCATTGCCTTGAGCTGGCTGTGGGATAGGCTCACCCTCTGTGTCTGTGATATATTGAGCCTCCTCCCAGAGCTCCTCCAGGTATTCCTTGATCCTCCAGCTGAAAGGGACAGCATTGCATGCATCCTTGAGCACGTTCATGTGGTTCGGTACCGAGTTGGAAGACATGGCATCGTGGGACCTGCAGCAAGGCAAGCGCGTAGGGCTTGTGAGACATTACTTGAGACAGGAGGTAGTGTGCACAACTAACACCAGCCCCTCAGTCCTGAGAGAGAACCTGTCGCTGGAGATGGCGCTGGGATGGAGTAATTGCCTACATGGATGAGGTACTAGCATGGAGTAATTGCCTACATGGATGAGGTACTAGTGTGGAGTAATTGCCTACATGGATGAGGTACTAGCACGGAGTAATTGCCTACATGGATGAGGTCCTAGCATGGAGTAATTGCCTACATGGATGAGGTACTAGCACGGAGTAATTGCCTACATGGATGAGGTCCTAGCGTGGAGTAATTGCCTACATGGATGAGGTACTAGCGTGGAGTAATTGCCTACATGGATGAGGTACTAGCACGGAGTAATTGCCTACATGGATGAGGTACTAGCACGGAGTAATTGCCTACATGGATGAGGTACTAGGCAGCAACTCATACAGAGGAAACAAGGAAAATAGATGTGCCAATGATGGGAGGCAGTTCACTCAAGTCATGGTGTAAGCACGAGGACCCGAGTTTAGGCTCCTAGCACCCACTTAAAAATGTGGGTGCACTTGCATGCACTTGAAATCCCAGTGCTGGGAGGCAGAGATGAGGAATAACCCTGGTGTTGCCTGTCAACAATCCAGCCAAATAGTAAGCTTCCAGATGAAAGAACCGGCCTCAGAAAATAAGGTAGCAGGTGGGGAGTTAGCTATTCAGTTAAGAGCACATACTGCTCTACAGAGAACCTGAGTTCAAATCCCAGCACCCACACCCATAGATTACAACTGCCTGTAGCTCTGGCTCCAAGGGCACTTCTGGTTTCCATAGACAACCACAGAAACAGACATAAAACACAAATAAAAATAAACTTTTAACAAGAAGTCTGCTGTGACTGAAGAAGGCACCCAGTGCTGATCTCTGGCCTTCACATGCACGTATGTGCATACACATACAAAATAAATAAATTCTTAAAATTAAAAAAAAACTTAGAAGGTTATTGTTATAGGCCTCAAGGATACCTGCAGGCTGGTTTCCACATCTAGAATTCTGCTGTGTAGGAATCAAGGAAAACCCTTATTTACAGACACACAAAACGTGGCAGCAAGAGCCATGTTAAGCTTCTGCCCAAAAGTTCTGTGGCAGAACCATGTCTCCATGGCCTTCCTGACTCCCTTCCCGCTGTGCCTGTGTACAAGGGTCTCACCATAAGCTTGAAGCCTTCCTGCATGAGCATCAGCAGCACACTATACTCTAAATAAGTGTTCCCACCAGCAATTCAGAATCCCATTGCAGAGACCAGAGGGTGGTTCAGTGATTAACAGCGCTTGCTGCTCCTCCAGAGCTCAGTTCTGTTCCTGTATCCACATCAGGCAGCTCACAACTGCCTGTAATCTAGCTCCAGCTGTCTCACATCCTCTTTTTGGCTCCAGGCACCCACATTCCTGGTACCTACACGCCTTCCCATATCCCACTCCTTTATGTATTTCTTAGTAGCTTACATCCTGGAGCCAGTTTCCTTGAGTCCAAGCCCCACAGAGTCAGGCCTTGGGGAGGGGACAAGCACAAGAAGCCAAAGCACGGGTGCTGTCACCCTCGGCCTCCCTCTGTGCTGCACAATAAAACCTGGTGTCCCGACCATCGCCTGCGCTCTCAGTGTAGACAGATGGGACAGCAGGGTGACCAAGGACCTCTCAGGCTTTCCGTGAGCACTGCCTGCTGCTGTGACCCTCGGCTGCCTGGGCAGGAACACAGGTACACAGCAGTAGCTTGGGGAGGGGACAGGAAGCTACTCTGTTAGGACCGTCCCCTCTGGATCAGCAAGGCACCCACTCACCTTGTGGTATTCACTGCAAGAGGAATTTCCAGGAACTTAAGGTCACTGTAAATAAACATCCAAAGATCTTGGACCCAGGCTGGAGAATCTGGCTGGGCCAGTAGCTCCAGGTTGCCGTCTCTGTCGATGTGAGATATCATGCTGGCCAGGAGGGGGGTGACCACACCTTGGACCCGCTTCCAAAGGGTATGCCTGCAACAGATGCAGAGGAAACCCACTATGGTGAGGGCAGTCACAGTTAGCATTGCTGGTTCCATATTCTCAAGGTTCCTGCATTGAAGCCAGAGCAAAAATAGCTTTCAAACATTTTCAAGAATGGGGAAAATGGTCGGAAATGGCTCAGCGGTTCGCAGCCTGGGTTAATCTTGACGAGGACCTAGGATTGATTGTCAACATTCACATGGCAGGCAGTTTATACCTTATGTAACTCCAATTCTAGATGATGACACTCTGGTCTGCTCTCTGGAAGTGGTGCACAGGCACATATGCATGCAAATGCTCGTAAACATAAAATAAATTTCTTTAGAAGACTAGAGGCAGAACTGGACAGGACCTGGTTCTACAGCTGTGTCTGAAATACTCATAAGGAAGATCAGGACACTGGCTTGCTTTTATATAACTATCTCCAAAGGCAGAAATCCACTGAACAATGAAAACAGATGGGGGTGATGGTGCAGGGATTTCATCCAAGCACTCAGGAGACAGGGAGATCTCTGTGAGTTCAAGGCCAGTCTGGTCTATAGAGCAGATTCTGGGACAGCCAGGACCACACCAGCAGGAGAACATCACTAGGAGTCCCACCAGCAGGAGAACTTCACTAGGAGTCACTCCAGCAGGAGAACATCACTAAGAGTCCCACCAGCAGGAGAACATCACTAGGAGTCACTCCAGCAGGAGAACATCACTAAGAGTCTCTCCAGCAGAAGAATATCACTAAGAGTCACACCCGCAGGAAAACATCACTAAGAGTCTCTCTAGCAGGAGAGCATCACAAAGAGTCCCACCAGCAGGAGAACATCACTAGGAGTCACTCCAGCAGCAGAACATCACTAGGAGTCACTCCAGCAGGAGAACATCACCAAGAGTCTCTCCAGCAGGAGACTATCACTAAGAGTCACACCAGCAGCAGAACATCACTAGGAGTCACTCCAGCAGGAGAACGTCACTAGGAGTCACACCCACAAAGGAATATCACTAAGAGTCACTCCAGCAGAACATCACTAGGAGTCACACCAGCAGGAGAACATCACTAGGAGTCACTCCAGCAGGAGAACATCACTAGGAGTCACACCAACAGGAGAATATAATTAGGAGTCACTCCAGCAGGAGAACATCACTAGGAGTCACTCCAGCAGGAGAATATCAAGAGGAGTCACTCGAGTAGGAGAACATCACTAAGAGTCTATCCAGCAGAAGAACATCACTAGGAGTCACTCCAGCAGGAGACTATCATGAAGAGTCACACCAGCAGGAGAACATCACTAGGAGTCACACCAGCAGGAGAACATCACTAGGAGTCACTCCAGCAGGAGAACGTCACTAGGAGTCCCACCTGCAGGAGAATATCACAAAGAGTCTCTCCAGCAGGAGAGCATCACAAAGAGTCACACAAGCAGGAGAACATCACTAGGAGTCACTCCAGCAGCAGAACATCACTTGGAGTCACTCCAGCAGGAGAACATCACTAGGAGTCACACCCACAAAGAATATCACTAAGAGTCACTCCA
>PVIH01012553.1:53117-63168 GCA_004025045.1 Sigmodon hispidus
AGAACATCACTAGGAGTCACATCATCAGGAGAATATAATTAGGAGTCACTCCAGCAGGAGAACATCACTAGGAGTCACACCAGCAGGAGAACATCACTAGGAGTCACTCCAGCAGGAGAACATCACTAAGAGTCACTCCAGCAGGAGAACATCACTAAGAGTCACTCCAGCAGGAGAACATCACTAGGAGTCACTCCAGCAGGAGAACATCACTAGGAGTCACACCAGCAGGAGAACATCACTAGGAGTCACACCAGCAGGAGAACATCACTAAGAGTCACACCAGCAGCAGAACATCACTAGGAGTCACACCAGCAGCAGAACATCACTAGGAGTCACTCCAGCAGGAAAACATCACTAGGAGTCACTCCAGCAGGAGAATATCACTAAGCATCTCTACAGCAGGAGAACATCACTAGGAATCACACCAGCAGGAGAACATCACTAGGAGTCACTCCAGCAGGAGAACATCACTAGGAGGCACTCCAGCAGCAGAACAGCACTAGGAGTCACACCAGCAGGAGAACATCACTAGGAGTCACACCAGCTGCAGAACTACACTAGGAGTCACACCAGCAGGAGAACATCACTAAGGGTGACTCCAGCAGTAGAACATCACTAAGAGTCTCTCCAGCAGGAGAACATCACTAGGAGTCAAACCAGCAGGAGAACATCAGTAGGAGTCACTTCAACAGGAGAATATCACTAAGAGTCACTCCAGCAGGAGAACATCACTAAGAGTCACTCCAGCAGGAGAACATCACTAGGAGTCACACCAGCAGGAGAACATCACTAAGAGTCACTCCATCAGGAGAACATCACTAGGAGTCACACCAGCAGGAGAACATCACTAGGAGTCACACCAGCAGGAGAACATCACTAAGAGTCACACCAGCAGCAGAACATCACTAAGAGTCACTCCAGCAGGAGAACATCACTAGGAGTCACACCAGCAGCAGAACATCACTAGGAGTCACACCAGCAGGAGAACATCACTAGGAATCACACCAGCAGGAGAACATCAGGTGAGTCACTCCAGCAGGAGAACATCACTAGGAGTCACACCAGCAGGAGTACATCATGAAGAGTCACAACAGCAGTATTGTGTCATTGACATGGTACAAAAACTTCCTGTGTCTTATGCCCTTGTACCTGAATGTGCCGGCCTCCTGGAGGGCATCCTGATTAGCAGCCTCTCTGGTGACCCACTCCTTCAGACTTTGGACCTGGTTCTCTTCTTGCTTCTTTAGAAGAACATGGAGGCGCATTTTAGACTCCCGCAAAAAGGAGGCTGTTAAGATAGTGAGGATGCAACTTGTCCTATTCATGCATACTAGGTTGCAGGGCTAATTATAGTTTTTGACCCACCTTACCCACGAGAAAAGCTACCCACCCTCTGGCCAGGAAAGCTCTACAAAGAATTTGACAGATCCCCATGGATTCCAACCATGTCTGTTGTTCTGTCAAGTTCAAGAAACCTGAAAATTAGGTGGACGGTTCAGCACATGGGCACCGTGCTTACCACTGCGTGTGTTATCCTCTTTTAAGAGGCCAAGAAGAATGGTGACTCTCCTCACGTTGCGTGCACAACTCTTATTCTGGTCTTGGAGCATCCCCACCGCAGGCTGCACACAGCTTTGCAGCAATCTGGTGGTGTCCAGGATCTGTGAACATGGATATGAGGACAGGCTTCTATTGCTCCATCCCAGTCTGGACAATGGCCAGAACACCCATGTTTGGGGCTAGCAATCACGTGGCCCCAGCTGGTGGTCATTATGGCAAACTCGCTACATCCCTTCGTTAGACAGTGAGTCAGGGATGAAGGAATGGGACAGAGCTAATTTGGTGAAGGGATGATCACTTACACAGCCATTGTGGAAACAGGAGAGGTCAGCCTAGCCCCTACCTCCCCTCCCCCAATCATAATACAGGGCTCTTTTAACTCCCAGGAGAGAGGTCAAAGGTGAGCTCCCTTAGCTAATGGAAAGAGCAGAGCTCACATCACAGCTTCCTGGGACAGACGTTTTCTCCATCTGCTCTGGACCTTCCACTTCCATGTTTTCCTCTGCCATTTCCTCTGACTTGCTGGTCTCTGCCTCCATCTCCTCCTCTGGGTCATCTGCTAGGAAAAAGGCAAGGCAAACATGCTCAAGTTGGTATGCAGGCCCAGGATGCGGTATGTCAGACTGTCTGGGTCTGTCTAGGCCTTGGCTGGGACTTGCCAAGCTCATGTAATGGTGGCCCTAGTAAAGGAACATGTGCCTTGTATATCAGCCTGCTCAGGAGCTCCCCGGCCTGGCCTCTAAGGGCTGGCACGGGAACCACACAGCAGACTGGCATGCTGGGGCATACTCAGGTGGCCTTCCCGTTGGCTCTACCACAGCTGCCTGTGGACTCTGGTGAGGGCCAGGGGCTGGAATAGCAAAGTGGCTCTGCTCCAGCACCTCAGCTCTAGTGCATGTTACATTTCATTTCCCTCCTGTCAAATCCACCATGTCCCCAGATTGCTGTCTTGGGACTCACGTTCAGGTTTATCCACTGGGTTGAACAGTTGGCTGATGGTGACCTTCTGCAGTTTAGTGACATCTGAGGCCATGATTGTGGATCTGCGGAGGTCATCAATATGTACAGACCGCCACAGCCCTGTGAAGAACAAAGTCACTGGGGTCTTCTGTAACTTAGCTGTTTACTTCTTGTCATGTACAAACAAAGATATAAAACCAATCTGGCTTTTTATGTTGAATTCTTTATTTTCATTAGTGTGTGTGTGTTGAGAGCTGAGTCATTGTGACTGTGCCTTCTGCCCCTCGTGGGAAAGTGGTCTCTTAAACATAAACTATTCCTCTCTTTCCATAAGCAAACTCCCTATTTGGCTTGGCCTTGAGTTGTGGCTTGCTATCACGAACGTGGACCTATGAGCAGTACCTACATGGCTTATTTTGGTTTAGAAGCCCTGAGAGCTTTTTAGCTATTGAGCGGGGTCCCCCTCGGGGTAGAAGCTTCTGAAAAATGCCCGAATAAACCGTAGAAGGAAGAAGCCTGGGTCTCGTTCCTTTCTTGCTGGCGAGGTTGCAAGCGAGATATGTGTGTGTGTGTGTATGTGTGAATGTGTGTCACGGCACTTATGTGGACTCAGAAGACAACTTGAGATAGTTGCTCTCTCCTTCTTTCATGCAGAGCCTGGGGATCAACTTCACATTGTCAAGTTTCACAGAAAGTGCCTTTACCTCTTGAGCCAACTAGCTAGGACAACCCAGATTTATCTTTGAGATTGATGAACTGATTCTATATATTGAGCATTTGCTTGCATGCATACATGTGCACCGTGTGTGCATCCTGTAGGTCAGAAGAGGTGTCAGATTCCTTGGAACTGGGGCTGTAGATGATTATGATCCACCCTGTGGATGCGTGGAATCACACCCATCCACTGGATCAGTAGTCAGGGCTCTTAATCACTTAGTTTTCACTCCAGCCAATTATACTGATGCTGAAAGACTGATCTGCACCCCAAAGTCAAAGCCCTCGGCTATGGGAGAAACCACATGATCTGTCAACAAGTTCAACCTAAGCATTGCTTAAGAGCAAGAGTGACCTCTTGCCAAGGGCCCATGGGTGAGCGCCAGCCTCCTCACCCACACACCACTGCAGCTACCTCATCTCAAATAGTAAAAGTGTGTGAGGCACTGGGAACGTCTGGGTCCATGTCTCTGCAATTATCCATTGGTCATGTCCAATTTCTGGAATACATGTCTCATAGCATGTGTGAGCAGGGGCTGGTATAAAGGTAACATTTCTCCCACAAAGAGTCAGTGCACAAAGCTGAGAGTAAGTGGAAAAAAGCTGGTGTGTTGTGCTTGAGGAAGTCACAGAGCTGAGAGGCTCACCTAAAACAGACAAGGAGATGCGAAAGCCACTGCTGTGTGCCCACAGTTGGTCGGCTTGTTTGTTTGTTTTTGAGACCAAGTCTTCCTGTGTAATCTAGGTTGATCTTGAACCTACAATCCTCCTGCCCCCACCTCCTGAAATCTGGGATTACATGTGTGTATAGCCAACGTACCCAGCTAAGAATAACGGCTTCAGCAACTGGGTAAGAAACATAATTGTGACGTGAGAGTATTGCTGAGATTCAGATTTTAATTTCAGACTCAGGAGGACATGAGAAATACCTGAGATACTACTTAAAGGAACACGTCTAGTGCAGTGGTTCTCAACCTTCCTGACACTGCGACCCTTTAATGCAGATATTCATGTTGTGGGGACCTCAACCAAAAATTATTTCACTACTACTCATAACTACAATTGTGCTCCTGTAAATATCTGCATGCGACCCACAGGCTGAGAACCCCTGCTCTGGAGAACTGCGGTCCTACCTCCATGGAAGCCCACGTACGATGTTCCACTTCCCATTCGAGACAGTTTGGTAATAAAGTAAACGAAGACAAAGTCCTGTGTTCCTTGGGTTTTGTTGATTTCATTGATGGCAGAATACCTGTTCAGAAGACAAACACAAATCACTACCAAGCAGACAAACAACCTACATTGGGTGCTGGCAGTATGAGCCCTATGAGCTGACAGGGGCAATCTTAGCCTCACAGTTTTAGGAGCTGAAAATGCACTTCACAGCCTCATGAAGAGGTGGGCTCACTTTCCACCCTCTCAGAGTCCCCTGCTCTATCCTTTCCTGGATAGAATCATGTAGACTCAGGGCCTTGCCCTGCTGCTACACAGGCTCAGGCTCCCTGGCCCGCCTGTGGAACCTTGTGCACGGTGCTCAAACTGGTTTCCAGTAGATCTTACTAGGCCCTGTAATCCAATATGGCTGCCAGTGCTTTAAATGGGCCCAGAACAAGAACATATGGGTAATTTTAAAGTATGAAAAATTTCTCCTAGCAATACCATAACATTTACTAAATAACACACACACACACACACACACACACACACACACACACACACACACACACACAGGGCCTGGTAGCACAGGCCTGCCCCAGCTGCTCAGGGGACTGAATCATGAGGCTCACAAGTTCAAGGATAGCCTGGACAATTTTGTGAGCCCCTATCTCAGAGAGAAAAGCAAAAATAGGAGGAGGGAATGGAGCGCTGGCTCTGCAGTGGGGAGCACTGGCTGCTCTCTCAGAGGACCCAGGTGTGATTCCCAGCACCCAGGTTATAGATTACAATTGTCTGCACGAGGTCCAATGTCCTCACTGGGCCTCTGTTGGGGCCAGGCATACATATACATACAGGCAAATACACACATACACTCAAAGTAAAACTAAGTTTGTGAAAAAGTAAAAAGAGAGCTATCATTGTAGCTCATTGATACAGAACTGGTTTATAACATGAGGTTTGCTGGGCACTGGTGGTACATGCCTTTAAGCCCAGCTCTGGGGAGGCACAGACAGGATTTTTGTGAATTTGAGGCCAGCATGGTCTTCAAAGTTAGTTTCAGGACAGCCTGTGCTGTTACAAAGAATGCCCTGTCTCAAAATGTCAAAAAAAAAAAAAAAAATGAGGTTCAGTTCTTAAGAGTGGTCCATCTTTATTCAAGACACTCACTAGTGCCTGGGGCTCTGTGATCAGGCTAACTTGCCAAGGGTCATGTGACTCTGCCTTGTGAGCACTGGTATTGGAAGTGTGCATTGCCATACCCAGCATTTACATGGGTGCTGGGTAATAAACTCAGGTGTTCTCGTTCACATGACTGAGCTTAGGCTTTTCATTCATTTATAGTCATCTGGTGAAGTGAAGAGAATTTTCTCGTCAATTTCTGTTTCTCACAACATTGTACTGTTTGCATAGAAGAGATTCTCTGAGGTGAGTGAGGTTTGTTTCTCTGTGCTGTTTCTAGACAAGCCCAGAAAACATACTTAGCAGAGGCTACAAGCTGGGCGCTGTGGACACCATCGTCAAAGTCCATCTGGATGACGAGGATTTTACGCTTGGCTGGGTTCATTAAACAAGAGCTGGAAGAGAAAGGGAATTAATGGTGAGTTCCAAGTCCTGAAAAATGGAGGAAGTAATTCCCTGAAGGAGGGTGAAGACACACAGGAAAAGCACGCAGGGAGAAGCCCTACATGAGGTAAGCAGATTACTTAGCAGAATTCTAAATGTCCAGTGAGAGGCTTCCTGGGGACACAGAGGACCAGGCTGGGAAGCTGCATGAGAGGAATTGAGTAGTGGAGACAGAGAGGCCGAGTGGGAGGCCTAGGCATGACCCACTGCAGAGTGAAGCACCCATCTGCCCCCTCCCCCGTAACTGACCAGGGTGCCAGTTACTCCAGCCCCACCAAAGCACTTGGCCTGGACTCTGAGAATGGAGCTAGCAGGGCACCTCACCGGACTTTCTTAAGGAAGGAATATTCAGTGTCAAACTCCTGCAGTGACAGGACCATGAGCTTTGAGGCCAATCCTTTCAGCTCAGATTCCAAGACTTCACAGTCCTTACTGGTCAGCAATCTGGAGAAAGTGGTGATCTGCAAAGAGGGAGGCAAACTGTTGTCCAGGAACCAGTTGGAAGGCCCGTCTCTCAGGTTAGAACAAGAGACATGAGGAGGCTGACCCTGGCCATCATGGCTGCACATGGTGGTGTGTGTACAGGAAGAAACAGGCCCAGAGTATCTCCAGACACAAGTCAGGGGAGGTAAGAAGATTAAAAGGCACCAGAGAGAAGGGACCTGTCATGTGCCTCAGTCTGTTCCTGCTTTGGCCCCTTCTGGAGAGTGTCAGCATCCTTTAGCACTCAGGGCAAATGTCACTACTTATACAATGGTTCATGCTGTCAGATGGCGTCACCTTCTGGCCTCATACCACCTGACACAGACGTTCTCGGGGGCCACACTCCTCACTGCAAACTCAAATATCCCTCAGGCTGTGCTGACACTTGAGGCACCAGTTCTCACCTCCTAGCCTGATCCCTGAGCCTCTGAGGGCCCCATATCCAAACCGGATGTATTTCCTGAACCTTCTGTGTTGATAAACAAAGCCTCCAGGCAGTATGGAGGGATCTAAGGAGCGCCCCCCTCAGCTGATACTCATGCCCACTGCCCCTCCGTGAATTCAGTGATTAGCCTGTGCATCTCTAGCCAACCATGCTTTCTTTTTGTTTTTTGTGGGTGTGTGTTCTACCTGCATGTATGTCTGTGCAGCCGTGTATGTCTGCCTGCTGTAGGGGTCAGAGGAAGGCATTGAATGCCCTACAACCAGAGCCACAGCAGGTGCTGAGCTGACATGTGGGTTCTGTGAACTGAACCCTGGTCCTTTTTAAGAATACCCTGTGCTCCTAAGCATTGAAAAGTCTCTCCAACCACTCAAACATTTCTTTACTTGTTTTTCAAGACGAGGGTTCTCTGTGTAGCCCTGGCTGTCCTGAAACTCACTATGGAGACCAGGATGCCTGGTATCTGAGTTTTGCCTGCTTCTGCCTCCTGAGTGCAGACATTAAAGGTATGTGCCACCACACCAGACTTCCCGTTTCCTGATGCCGTCTGCCCTGCACTTTGACTGTCCTGACCCTGAAGCTTCTACCTGGTCTGTTTTCCATGGTGGTCTGTCTGTCTGTCTGTCTCACTGTTGTCCTATTGCTGTGGCCCTTCTGGACATTCTCCTGCAGTTTCCCTAGTCAGGAAGGATCAAGTTCCTTAGCAGAACCACTGAGGAACCCTGAGGACACAAACTCACAGCCTGGAGCCCAAGCTCTGCCAGTCAATTCTTCCAGAGATTTTCAATCTCAACCTTTGTCTTTGCACATGCCTAGCCAGCTCTAGGGGTCCTCTGAAAGAAAATCACATCTGTCCATCTCTCCACCCATCTCATGCACAGCAGGCTTCCTGTGACGGGCACCCTAATGGCTGAACCCTGCCTTTCTGAGCCCCACACACTGACCAGCATGAGACTGTGTGAGGCTGGAGACACTCACTCACCCACTGTGCTCAGCACATGAGGAGCCCAGTGTCAGCATGCCCATATTACCTGTAAGATACCCCCATGCACTGGCTTAAATACAGTCCTGAGCCTAGGAGCCCAGGACTCTGGTGACAGAGCAGAGGGTGGGGCTATGGGAGGACAATCACCTCTGTAAAGATGGCCTGGCACTCCAGAGGAGCCATTCGCAAGTGAGCCTGCAGGAAGTCTGCAAAGGAGGTGTGCTGCTGGTTGCAGTAATACTCCTGTGACAGCTTCTCAGCAGTGAAGGAGCCCAGGGAGGACCCTCTCAGCCGGACCACAGCATCGGGTGTTGCACAATCCAGCAGGATGAACTTGGCCTCATCATACACTTTGCGGTACAGATCCTGCATCAGGACCCTGGGGCCCTGCCTCTCCACAGCCTGCAGCACCGCAGAGGCACAGGCATCAGAGTGGTAGCCGATGAAGACATCTGCTGGACTGTATTTGTGTCTGGCAATGAACTGGTCAGCTTTCACATCTGCAAATTCACAAGCCCACTGCTCCAGCTCACGCACAATGCCCTTCTGCCATTCCTCCAGCATGGTGAAGGTGTCCAGGTAGTGCTTCTCCAGCCGGTTGATGAGGGGCACAGGAAACTGTTTGTACACCACATCTTTCTCTTCAATGACGATAAGGTGGAAGTCACTGTGGACCCGACATTTGACCCGATGCGTGCCTAGTCCAAGGTCCACGTACTTCTGGCTCCCAAGGTAGACATAGTACTGGTTGAGAGCATCATACAGGCTCTCGTACAGGTTCTGTAGGTTCAGCAGCACCACCGTCTTTCCTGTCTCCATGCAGATCTTTACCCGGTTGATGTTCCTGCAGATCTGGGTGTACTCCTGGTCCTGGGGAAAGCTGGAGCCAAAAATGATCTCAGGCTGCTGGCCCTCACTGAAGAATGTCTGCTGGAGTATCTGAAGCGCCACATAGTTCCTGGTCAGCACGAGCAAGTAGCGGGACTCAGCACCGTCCAGCCCCTTGCTGGATGTCTGCAGCCCACTGGAAATATTCTCTTTGATCAGTTCTACAGTGCTGACTTCTTCCCTGTACATAGCCCCGGGAAGGCTGGCTGTAAAGACATCCAGGGCCTGGATGTTGTCTTTACCACTGAAGTTCCGAAGGACAGCGTGAGCGATGTCTCGTGGGGAAAGCCTCTGATTGGAAGCTCTGGCTTTGGCAAAGACCATCTTGATGAGGCTGTAATAGTCACGAAGCCCAAAGAATTCCTTGTCCTGGATCTGACACACTGTCTCATAGGCCTTGGCAAAGGGTGCAAAATACCCTCGGATTCGGTCCTGAACCAGCCTGTCCGAAGAACAGATGCCCTCAGCGCTCTCTATGAGCTCTTTCTCATTGGGACTGCCACGTGACACAAAGATGCCTCTGTTCATCTTGGCAGGATCTAGAGCCCAGTTGGAAATGCCGACAAAGCCAACTTTTTTGTATGGGGCAGGATCGTCTTCAATGCAGCCATCTTCTAGCAGGGGGTGCAGAGTCTTTAGGGGCATTTTGGGTGAGTCTTCGGCCAGCCCAACCTCATCCAGAACCACCACAGAGACATACTGCTGCAGGTCCTTGCCCTGCTGGAATCGAGCACACTGCTTGAAGGTGCCGATGATACCTTGGGGGGTGGAATGGGGGCTGCACTGGAAGGACACCAGGTGGACCTGTTTCAGGCAGCGGAAGAGATCAGAGGAGGAAGATTGCCCTTGCATGGCATCTGCTACAATGATCTTGGCAAGGGATTTGGAGCTGCCAGGCTTCCCCACCAGGAAAAGGGGGATCTTAAGCTCAATGCAAATTACCATCATGAAGACATTCTCCTTTAAAGCCAAGTTCCTGGCTATGTTGTTCCGGATGGGCACCCCTGCCAGAAAAAGATCCTGTGCATGAGTGATCTCATCCAGAATGACCTTGCTGTCATTGTATGGTTCTGGAAAGCACCTGCCAATGGCTGTGCGGTAGGATGCTTTGTCTTCTAAAGAGGCATGGTAGCACACCCCAGTGGCCATTACCAGGGACCAGAGAACAGGGTCTCTCTCAAAATAATGTTGTTTGTCACTGGATTGGTGGAGGAAGTCATCCAGCTTGTTTAAGA
>PVIH01012554.1:0-62968 GCA_004025045.1 Sigmodon hispidus
AGATCTCTTCTAATCCCCTTCTCCAAGTGCCCCTAAGGCTCTGCTGCCCCCTGCAGAACCTACCAAGGACCTCTTGTTTTCTCAGAATCCAAGGCCTTGTGGATAAATTATGGTGTAGGGCAGAGGTCAACAAACCATAGCCTCTGGACCACACGTGGCCACTGCCTGTTTTTGTAAATAAAGTTTTATTGAACCACCACAATTATGCAATGGCAGTTTTTGCTCTATACCTACAGGCTGAAATTACCAAAGGACTAGCCCACAAAGCCTACAATACTCATTGTCTGGGCTTTAATGGGAAACGTTTGCTAGTTCCTAATCTGGGACAAATCCTAAGTACCTGTGAAGGACAGGCCAGGTGATCCAAGGCCAGGAGACCAAGGACAGAAGCAGGGCAGGGATGGAGGGCTGGGCTGTGGCAAACAAGAGCAGATGCCTGCTCTCACCCTTCGGGAATGTTGCCAGGCTTTTCCATTTTTGTAAGGCAAAATGTGTAATCTCAGCGTGTGTAGGGGAAGCGAGATCTCATTTTCATCATACAACTAAAGAATTTTAAATTCCAGTAAGGACCAAAGGAAGCTTGTCTGAGGATGTCAGCTGAGAGGTCAGCTCTGGGCTGCTGAGCCCATGGGTGGGAGGGTAGAACATCCAACTGAATCTGTTTTCGCGCAGCCACCTTTCCTGCTGCCTGGATCTCACAGGGTCACAGGGGATGAATGATTTCCAAATGGTTTAAGTTTGTAAAAAAAAAAAGGCTAAATGAAGGGCAGCAGTGAGAAACCCCAAAGATCCAACTAGCACTCAAACAACCCCAAGGCTGGGCGCCCTCTGGTGGAGACCATCCTTAAGACCCTGTCACCTCAGGGCTCTGAGGGGCAGAGATCTTTCCCCCAGTGGCCAGCAGGAGGCGATTTCGGGAGACACAAAGCAAGAGACAAAACAGACGGGTTCTCTGAGAACTTAAATACTCCCTCATTACAGAGGGTGGGGTGGGGCGGCTTACAACTTACAACAGGGGTGATGGCCCAGGGGAGGGGGCTCCACAGGATGCGGAAAGTTTCATTCCACCCGGTGCCTGGGATACAGTAAATAGCAGGTCAGCTAAAGCCAACCCCAGTGAGGCACATCTAAACCCCAGTGAGGGGTTCAAACGATAGGAGTAGGAAGAACGGGGTTCCCTGAGGCTTTCTGCCCCTCCCTGGAAGACGGACACAGATATGGCCACTGCCATTACCCAGAGTTGTCAGGGAAGGCCTCAGATTCCAGGGAAGCTGGGAAGACCCGGCATTAAATACATTATAAATAGGGAGCCGGGGCAGGTTAATACTGTGCGCACAGACGGCCTTCACATTCCTTGTGTCTGGCCAGGGACCAGGGTCTTGGCCCTGTTCCCAGTGATGCTGCTGGCCCCTGAGATGCTGCTGCCCATGGCTACCAGTGACTGGCAGCCAGGGTGCTGACTGGAATCCCCAGCAGTCTTAAGTCCCAAGAGCCCCAGGCACGAGAGACTGGAGGCTCATGGCTGCTTTGTCTTGTTCCTGTTCTTCTGGAGTTTGGCGTGCACGACTTTGAGTGTGGTCAGGAAATTGCCGAGGAAGAGGATGAGGAAGGTGAGTCCCAGCACAAATACCTGGTTGATCCAGATGTGCAGCACCCAGCAATGCCCGGGGCAGGGGGAAGGAAAAGCTTGGGTCAATTCCCTTGCAGAAGAACCTGCCTCTAACACAGCCCCAGACCCTTAGCAAAGACAGAGCCACCAGCCAATTCTGGAAGCAGGATAAGGTGAGTTCCCGAGCTCAGGGGGTTCTGGTAGAGCGGGACAATCCTTTATTCAGCAACACTGAGGGGCCCCTCGACATCTTCAGTTTCTTCCTACTATGTCCTCTTAGGCCCCAGCAGCAGAGAACTCTGGGCATCAGGAACCCAGAACCAAAGGATTGAAAGAGTATCCCCAAGGCAGCCCAGACCTCTTCAACCACCCTCACCCCCAACAACAGCCAGACAGACACATGTAGGCATGGTACCTGCCATTCTTTGCACTCCTCATGGCTGGAGAGCTCAATCAACGTGACGGCATTGTAGAGCTGCCAGAACTGGAGACAGGGAGACAGGCACCACTCACCATCAGTTTCCCTGCAGATCCATGTGGAAAGCCGGGGAGATGGACCAGGCCCCCAGCATCAAA
This sequence comes from Sigmodon hispidus, assembly GCA_004025045.1. NCBI lineage: Eukaryota > Metazoa > Chordata > Mammalia > Rodentia > Cricetidae > Sigmodon > Sigmodon hispidus. Next base: position 2,186 of record PVIH01012554.1, read on the forward strand.
GAGCAGCTACCCAAAACACTGACATCCCCATCCCATGAAAGCACAAGTGTCTCAGACACAGCCAGCTCTCTCTTCTGTCGTTAGTGTCTCTGGATATGGGGATAAGAGGGGGACTGAAAGGGGAAGGAGGGGTACCTGAGACCTTCCACTTCTCCTTCAGAGAGACTGGCCCTATCATGCGCTATGACTGGAAGCAGGGAGGAAACCCTCAGACTCCCAGGAAACTTTGAGGCTCCACCATTAAATACATTCTAACAGGGAGCTAGGTTCAGATGGTATTTGTCTGGGTAAGTATCTCGTCCCAGATATCTGGAGACAGATACCCTGTGAGGGAGGGGAACCCCAGAGATCTTCTGTTCCCAGGGGTCATTCCTGACAGGGGTACCCACAAACAGAGGGACTCACGTGGCCACAGAAAAGGAAAGGCAGGAGGAAGGTGAGACCCCGCCACATCCAAGACTGGAACCCTTCTGTGGGAAGAGGGAAGAGGTTAAGTGTGCATGATTACTTAAAAAAAAAAAAAAAAAACCAACTCTGTTGACCTCAAACTACTGAGCTCAGGCGATCCTCCCACTTCAGCCACACAAGTAGCTGGGACTTCAAATTATGTCCCACCACACCCAGCCTAATATTGTTACATTATAAAGTTCAGATAAAAAACAAAACAAAAAACCAAAAATACAGGCATTTCGGGCTGGAGAGATGGCTCAGCGGTTAGGAGCACTGGCTGCTCTTCCAGAGGACCTGAGTTCAATTCCCAGCAACCACATGGTGGCTTACAACCATCTATAGTGAGATCTAGCGCCCTCTTCTGGTGTACAGCATACATTTAGGCAGAACACTGAATATATAATGAATAAATAAATCTTTAAAAAATAATACAGGCATTTCAAAGGGTAAGGTTGAGGCCCAGCACTGAGGGGCCTATCACTCTTACTACCACACTTGGTGGCTGAAACAGGATCCCTGATGAATTATAAACACGTGGGGTAAAGAACGACAGCCCCAGTTTTGTGGCATGGAAGTCTTATGCCCCTCTGATGAGGTGTGTCTATTGCAGGGAGGCGGATCGGTCTTCCCAACTCCATCAGTGTGGCAGTAGTTACTCACCCACCGTGAGGTCCAGATGGTTCCTCTCCCCCAGGGCTCGCAATCTGTAGAGGCAGCCTCTCTGGTAATAGTACTGTAGGAACTGAACACAGCCTGTAGGGGGAGCACAATACCCAGGCTCAAGGCAAATCCAATGTCCTTACCAAACACAGGCTAGTGGGTGTGCTGAGCCAAAGGGCAGAGAGAGCACCCTGGTAACCTACTTTTTTATTTTCACAAGTCTCCACAGCTATACTTCTATCTCATTTTAGCAGCTGTATTTTCCTCAGCATGGAGCCACTTCCTTTGTTAATGCTGCAAATTGCTCTCGGCGGAATCCCACATGGCTTGCATTCCTAGAAGCATTTATTAAGTGCCTACTGCAAGCCTAGGAAAATTCCAGAGGTTTCTAATCTGGTTGGTGCTTTGGTGGGTCCATTACCTATCTGAGTTGTCTGTACTTAAGGGATAAAACATGTTCAGACAAGTATGACAGACTGTGTTGGAAGTGGGAGCTAGGTAACAGAGAGGTCCAGGACCTTCTCCCTCCTCACCACACACAGGCCAGGATGGATATCTTCTGGGGACCTCCTAACAGTAAAATCCCTTAGGAAATCAGGTCCCTTCCCCTAAGCTGGGCTTGAGCACTCACTCTGAAAAATGGAGAATGCTAAAAACTGATTCCGAAACTTCTGATAAATTAGTCCATTGGGCCTGGAAGAAAACACAAAGGTGAGACACCATAAAAGCAGACATTCATCCATTCCTCTTTTTTCATTTCAACAGAAAGGAAAAACAACATTTCAAAGGTGAAACAAAGTCCCAGACTCCCGTCCTTTGTCCTTGAGCTGACCACGCCACACCCATCACCCTTTCTAGACTGAAGGGCCATCAAGATCAGTCTGATTCCTCGTGCTGCTCTCTATCACCTCTGCCCCAGCCAGCTGTCTTGGCAGGACCCTGGCAGCAGCTAGGCCTCTAGCCCAGTTTCCTGTTCACACTTGCTTTCCTCTCAGTTTTGAGAGCCCCCTTCCCCATGTACCAACCCTGGCTCTCCTCTCACTCCATGGGGCGGGAGGTCAAAGGGCCCAGGGAGGGTGACTCACCAAGTAAGCATCACTCCAGACAGGAACGTGGAGATGTAATGATGAGACACCCACCAGCCTTTGATTCTTGGTTAGAACAAGAGAAAGAAAGGAGTTCAGATGAAGAAATGCTGACACCTTTCTGCTTCCTATAAGGCTGCCCTGTAGCTGGAATAAGAAATGGACTCAAACCTGACCTTATCTCTTTCTGCAGAGGTATGGAAACCTAAACAAACTACAGATTAGCCTAGGGACATGTTCTGTGACCTACAGAACACATCCTCACAAGTGCTAAGATGCTCCAAGCTTAATGCTACCTAGGGCCTATGATGTGCTCAGATTCCTATGCCGTAGCCTAATCCATTTGTGCCTTCCGGCAAAACTGCATCTGCAAAGGTAACTGAGATTAAGAAGACACAAGGCTGGAGCTTTCATCAACTATCTTTGACCTAGTATCTCTGTAAGAGAAAGACCTGGAAGGCCAGAGCACAGAACACAGGATGGGAAGGTAGCCATCTGCAAACCAGAAGAGAGCCCCAAACCAGCCCTGATGACACCTGGATCATAGACTTCCAGCCCCCAAAGCCACAGGAAAGAAAGAATGTTGGTTAAGATGCCCAGTGTGGGTTACCTTCCAGCAGCCCCACAGACAGATAGATACAGGTCCTTTGTACATGCTATACTTTAGCCTCCTAGTCTTTTTTCCTTGCTAGGCTCTGGGGTCTCAAATTGATTTCAGATCCAATGTCACTTCCATGCAAAGGCCTCCCTTGACCACACTGCCTAAAATACTTCTACAATCTCATTAGGGATAGAAGTCTGGTTTTCATTTTCTCAGAATGCACAGGCAGGTAGATCACTTGTGAGTTCAAGACCAGCTTAAATAATAAGACCCTGTCTTAAAGAGAAAGAGAGAGAGAGTGTATAAGGAGAGGGGACCATGAGGATCAGGAAAGGGGATACTAAGGCTCTTTGCAATAGAAAAAAAATCTACTGAGTAGGGCTGATGTGACTCTGTTGTTACCTCTACTGAAATGAAATAATGTCCAGGAATTGTGGCTATTGAGAGAAGTAGCCTGAAGTCAGGCCTGGTGGAACAGGCCTGTAACCCAACATGCAGAAGATTGCAATAGGAGGATCTTGAGTTCAAGGCCAGCTGGGACAACATATTGAGACCTTGTCTCAAATATAAAGAAAGACAGCCTGAAGAGATGGCTCAATGGTTAAGAGCACCTGCTGCTGCTCCTCAAAGGACCTGAGTTCGGTTCCCAGTACCCACATTAGGTGTTTCACAGCTACCTGTAACTCAAGTTCCAGGAGACCAAACAGCCTTGGCCTCCGTCTTATTAGAGTTTTCTATTGCTGCAACAAAACACCATGACCACCCAAAGCAAACTGGGGAGGAAAGGGTTTATTTGCTTATACTTCCACATTGCTGTGGAAGGAAGTCAGGACAGGACAGGGTCCTCAAACAGGGCAGGATCCTGGAGGTGGGAGCTAATAATGCAGAGGCCATGGAAGATGCTGCTTATTTCCTCACTTCCCGGGGCTTGCACAGCCTGCTTTCTTTTTTTTTTTTTTTTTTTTTTTTTTTTTTTTTTTTTTTTTTTTTTTTTTTTTTTTTTTTTTTTTTTTTTTTTTTTTTTTATTTTTTTTTATTTATTTTTTTTTTTAAAACTTTATTTATTTATTTATTTGCCTTGGTGTTTGCCTGGAACTGGAACTACAGACAGTTGTTAGCTGCCACGTGGGTGCCGGGAAACGAACCCGGGTCCTCCGGAAGAGCAGACGGTGCTCTTAACCACTGAGCCATCTCTCCAGCCCCACAGCCTGCTTTCTTATGGAACCCAGAACCAGCAGCCCAGGGATGGCCCCAGGCACAATGGGCTGGGCCCTCCCCAATGATCACTAATTGAGAAAATGCCTTACGGCTGAATCTTAAAAAGACATCTCCTCAACCGAGGCTCTTTCCTCTCTGATGACTCTAGCTTGTGTCAAATTGACATATAACCAGGCGGTACAGCCTCCATAGGTACCCACACCTAGGCTCACACTCACATGCATACACATACTCCTACACATGACTACAAATTACAAAAGAAAGAAAAGAGGAAAAGACAGCAGTCAGTCTAAATACCATCAAAATAGAGGTGGCAGAGGGGATCAGGATAAAACATTTACTTTGACCCCAGCACCCAGTCAGCCCTAAGGTAGCCCTTTTGCCTTTCAGCATCTAAAAGACCCTGGCTCCAATTTCCTAACAGTAAAGGGCAGTTAGCCAGATCCTCAGACTTTCTGCTTAACAAGCAACCAAGAGGTCTCCCTGCAACCTCCCCAGAGCTTTGCAAGACCATGCCTCAGCCCTCAGATCCTGGCCACCCCCAGGCTCCTTTGTCCCACTTTCCACAAAGCTCCTGAGAAACGCCCTCTCCTGGTGTGAGAGCACTTCGGGCTTGATACAGACCCTGGGCAACAAGCCTGACTGAGCAACAGCTTTTAATTTCACAGCTCACTGTGCCCAGAGCCCCGCTCTGACAGATGCCACCAATAAACACAGTTCAGTGACACTGGATGAAACCAGAAATCCACTTTCTTCCCAGCTTTGTGTTCATGAGCAACCGCCGTGGTCGACTGCATACCCCACCCCAAGGTTCTAGCTGGTTCTGTGCTTATGTGTTTATGTAACAGTCTTCATTGTCATAGAATTCAGATACAATTCTTTCCACAGAGCTGGGCAACCATTACTACAATCAATTTTAGACCTTTGTTTCACCCCAATTAGTCTTGAGCCTGTTTGCTATAGAAATGTAGCTTGCAGGGAGTTCGTGGGCTGCAGGAGCATTTGTGTCTAGAATGTAGGAACGGAATGTACTAGTCTCTGGGCACTGTGCGTGGGGGCGGGGGGGGGGGGAGCTCACTGTTTCTCCCTGCAGGACACATCAGCCCGCATATGTGCAGAGGAGAGGTGCACCAGGCACTCAGTGTTCAGCATTCAGGTAGCTTCTGGATTTTCAGCTGCATTGCAGACTCTCTCTCTGCCTGTTACTTTTCTGGATAGATTAGTTCTAAGTACAGGCCTTAAAAAAGCCAGGGCAAGCCAAGGACCATGGCTGGCTCTTTGGAATAAGCCAATATGACTGCTGATAACTCATTCTGGCCTTTCTGGTTCCCAGGCTCCAGTTTCTTTATGGGGCAGCACCTTACCCAGGCAGGGATTTGAATGGAGATGAGGAATAAGTCTGGACCCACAGCTCAGAGCAAGCCCCCTGGGCTCTACAGCCCTCCAGCCAGTGATTGGCTCAGAAGCCAGGAACTGACTCAAGCCTAGCCAATCAGAAGTGGCTCAAGACTCTCACTGGCCCTGTGAGAATGACAGGAAGGCTTCCCACTCCGTGGAGGTTGATGAACAGTGCCAGTCTGGGCTGTGGAGATCAGAACAGGGGGAAAGGCAGTCAATGGGGCTATTAGCCTTGCTGCCCTGTCTCCTTGAACGTCCTAGGTAAAGAACAGTAATCGCCCTTCAGATCTGGTCCCTGTTAGGTGGGTTTCCAGCATTTGCAAAATGCACAGGAATTCTGACTTCTTTATTGAATTAATGAGTGACTTCTGGGGTGGGAGGCATCAGACTCACCCAGGATGGCTCCATCTCAGAATAGGGCAGTTCCCACCCGACCACCCTAGGCCTGATTTCCTTGACTTCCTTCCATTCAAATTCTGCTCCAGGTACAAAACAGGATTGAGGAGAATGTGCCTGAAGGAACCTCTGTGGTCCAGGAGGCCTCTGTGGTTTGGGTCTATTGTCGCAGGACAACTAGGTATCTCTTAGGTATCTCTTCTCACTAAAAGCCCATTCATTTCATTCATTCATGTTTTGGGGGGTAAGGGGGCTATTTGTATAGCCCTGACTGTCCCAGCACTCACTTTGTACATTAGACTGGCTTCAAATTCATAGAAATCTACCTGCTTCCAGAGTGCAAATATTTCAGATCTTTAAAAAATATTTTAATTAATTAATTTATTTATTATGGGTGGGAGTGTATGGAGGTCAGAAAACAACGTTTCATAGTTGTTCTCTCTTTCCATCATGTGGGTCCCAGGAATTGAAGTCAGGTCAGGCTTTGTGGCAAGACTGAGCAATCTTGCCGGCCCCAAATCATCAATCTTCTTAAAATACTTTAAAAAATCTTTTTCAAAATTTATTTTTAATCTTATGTGTTTGTTATTTTGCCTATATGTATGTATGTGCTCCACATGTGTGCCCGGTGTCCTCAGTGGCCAGAAGAGGGTATTGAATCCCCTGAGATTAGTTATAGATAGTTGTGAGCCACCACGTGGGTGCTAGGAACCAAACATGCTCCTCCGCTGGAGTAGCAAGTGCTCTTAACTGCTAAGCCATCTCTCCAGTCCCCTAAATCACGGATCTTAACTGGAATCCAAGACTCTGCTCAGAGGCAGACAGAAGACAGAGAAAACCAGCGGGTCTTCCTGAATCCAGAACCACTGGGAACCTCCTTCCTACACTGACACTGAGACACGGTGGCTATCCCAAAGGACCCTGAAACAGTGACACTCGAAGGCCCTCATCCTCGGTCCCACTCCCTTACTTCTCTTGTTGAAGACACTTTACCCAGTTCACCAAAATCCCTTCATCCTCCCAGCAACAATGCTCCTCCAGGACCCACCCCCTCTCTGACACTTCCCTCCATCTGCTGATGGACACAGGGGAAGATGATGCTCAAGTGTGGGGAGCAGAGAAAGCGCCGAGTGAATGTCTGCTACTGACATAAGTACGGCCTGCACACCTCAGACCTACAAGTACATGGCAGAGACAACCCTTCGCTAGGCTCAGAGAAATGGCAAGACCTTCCCTCCTGTAAGAATGCTGATAGTTATGTGCAGAAAATGTCCACTGTAGCTTTCTTCCCCCAGGTATTTCTGGACTGAAGACTGCTCCCTTACAGAGACTGCTCCTTTGAGATTAGCTAACCCTGCTTCCTTGGTCCAGCTGTCGGCCATAACCCTGCCTCTTTATCTGTGTGTATTATCTCTGGCTCCTTGTTCAGCTGTCTGCAATAACCACAGCTCCGTTCAACTCTGTATTACAAACACACTGAGCTTCTGAAGTGCTGCCGTCCACCTGAAGCCAGTTATTTCTGTGTGTCATGTGTCTCTGTGTGTTTGCCTTTTCTTCCCTCGATGTCCCAGTCAGGTCTGTCTCTGGTGCTGTGATGGACACAGCACACAAGCCTGGCCAATCACAGCCTTGCATTCTCTGGTGATACTGACTGGTTCAGAGATAGGCACATGGTCCAGCCAGTGCCTGTACACAGCCAATGGGACAAAGCTGGTGAGACTGTCTGAAGAAATTGTGTCCTGTTTGCTAGGAGTGATGACATAGGCCCGGGGTTGTTGACCCTATATAGAGCTAGAGAATCGACAGCACAGGACGGGAGGGTCAAAGATGGAGAGAAACTGAGTACCACTCACAGTGTCTAAGACGTCAGTGAAGCCTTACCTGAAGTCAGTCCCAGGGAACCTGCTTTTTTATGAGACGACAGATTTCTAATGACATGAAATCAGTCTGACTTAGGGTTTCTATTGCTTGTCAACAAGAGATTGACCATAAAGTAGATGATATCACATCGACAGCATCAGGCATGATCCCCACACTCTGGTATCAACATTTCTCTTTGGCTTCCTGTTCCCCCAACTGACAGTCCCCACAGGCTAGGCCTTTAGTTACCTGGAGCCATTGCTGATAAGAATGCTCTCCCGAATGGTCAAGGTGCAGTAATACCACACGAGCAGGAAGTTGAAGACTTCATCTGTTACTCTTGTGGGAAGAAAGAGCCCCAGGAAGGGGGACAGCATGAGCTCTCCCCTTCCCTGACAAGACAAGACAGCCAAGAGCAGAACAGACAAGGGTTCGTACCAGCTCTTGGGCACCTCCTCTTGCCTACACCTGGACCGTGTACCATCTCTACCTGGCCCCACCCACATCCCAAGGTCTGGCAGAGGCTCCCTCCCAGCCCATCCAGCCCACACAGAAACTGGAATGTGACAGGGTTAAGCTGAAAAATGTCAATGACTGACAATGACCATGTGAGAGAGACACAGAAGAGCTTTCTTTGAACTCAGAAGCAACATGGTCCTACGGCATCCTGACCTGTTCCTTCAGCCTCCAGAGTGGTGACAAAATGTGTTTTTCTTGTGTGCTCTACTTGGTGGAACTTTGTCTGAGAGATAAATTAAGAGACTTGTATATAAAGGAGGAGAGAGGGCCTGGAGAGATGGCTCAGCGGTTAAGAATACCGGCTGCTCTTCCAGAGGATCCAAATTCAATTCCCAGCACCCACATGGCAGCTCACAACTGTAACTGTAACAGTCTGTAACTCTAGTTCCAGGGGATTCATCACCCATGGTACAATACCAATAAAGTTAAGTTAAATTAAAAAAGAAGAAGAGAGGAGAAGGGGGGGCATCCAGACCCTGGGTGAAGTTAAGACCACGGCTCAGATATACCACAGGCTTTCCTGGGAGGAACCCAGAGCTTATGACTGCCCACCAAGAACTTCTCTCTCTTCCAAAGGGGCAGATGAGCAGGCATTACTTGTGTGCTCAGCCTTTGCCCCGGGGACACGAGCCAGGCACTGGCAGGAGGCAGGCATGAACTAAGAGCCTGCAAGGGCTTTGGTTGAGAAATTCCAAGTAGCCAGGCCAGCAGCTGGACTCTCAGCAAAGTGCATGCCACCAAATAAACCTTGACACTTGGGCCAGATGCCTAAGCCATACTTGGCTGCCTTCCTTTACGGCAGAAAACCCAGGCAGAGAGAGGAGTGGACCAGACCCTCTGGCTTCCCTGTCTCCATCCTCAGCTCAGCCCCATCTGCCCTTCCCCCTCTTTCAGTCAGTGACAGGCAGACATGGAGTACTACCCACACACAGCTTGCTAAGCTAGCTGAATGGCTGTAACCCTGTGGAGTATGGCCTGTTGTTACTGTCTAACAAATGGAGGGACTCCCTCCCCACGCCCTTCCCGACACACCACCAGGCCTCATTACCTGTAGTGAAGGACAAAGCGGCATGCCACAGCACCCAGAAGCAGGATTATGGTCAGGTAAAGCTTAAACTTCTCATACTCATCCTTGTAGGCAAACCTGCCACGAGAGAAACCCCAGGAAAGGTCCCATATTGCTATCATCCCACTCTGCCTCACCATATGCTAGCCCTGCCTCCAGTGCCATATCCTGCCCTCAGGTCAACAGCAGAACCAGACCATGTGATGTCTAGTGAGAAAAAAAAGGACCAACTGCAAAAGGGTCCTGTTCCTGGGCTTTGGAGCCATGTTAGGGACAGACAAGTGTCAAAGACAAGTTTTCTACCCTCACCTAAAAACTGCAGCGAAACAAGGGCCAGTGCCACCTAGAAATGTTGCTCAGATTGGTTAGGCAGGACTCTACTCTCCAGGACAAATGCTGTGATAAGGTGTAGGAAATAGTGGATGTCACTTTTGGTCTATGCAAAAACCTTAGCTTTAATCCATAGGCCCCAAGTAAAAGAAACCAGAGGCTGGCTTCCTTAGAGTCGGTCAGGAGCCGGGTATACTCACTTGGCCTGATTGCTGAGGAGAGTCACATTCACATTGCCAAGAACCAGATTCAAGTAGAGCCTGGAAGGAAAGACCTGTGAGGATGCAACCAATACTTCTCAAGCTTAGTGAAGGCACAGTGAGCCTCTCATATTAGAAAAGCTAACAGTCAGATGGGCTCCACAATGGCTGAGAACAATAGTTACCTAGAGAGCATGGCAATTACATACAGGACAGTATGACCGTCTGCTTCCCCACGAAGCTAACTCACAGACCATACATACCTCCCAGTATCCTTTGCAGCCAGATAAAAGCAGGTAGGTAACTAACTTACAGCCAAAGAGTCAAAGACATTTATGCAACGTCTAGGCTAGTTTTTAAAAGATTCTAGGCCAGCTGAGAGGTGGTGGTGCACACCTTTAATCCCAGCACCTGGGCAGGAGAGGCAGGCAGATCTCTGAGTTCCAGAGCAGCCTGATCTACACAAAGAAAGCCTATCTCAAACCCACCAACCTTCCCCCAAAGCAAACCAAAAACACAAAAATCATAAACAAACAAGATTCTAGCCCATGAGAGTTAGTGGATAAAAGTAAACGCTGCCAAGCCTGATGGTATGAGTTCAATCCCTGGAAACCGCACAACAGAAAGACAGACTCCTGCAAGGCATCCTCTGACCTCCACACACAGCCAAGGACACGTGTGTGCCCACAAACATGCACACACATAAGTAACACAGGATGAGCATTCATTTTCACTGGGTATACATGCCAGACGGGTATGTTGGGGTCACAGTGGATGTTATCTGTTTAGCTGTTACAAGACACAGCAGCTGTTTTCTGTAAAAAGGGGTTGTTGGCTTTCTTCTCTCTCTCTCCCTTCCTGTGTCTGTCCCCAAGGAAGAAGACAACCACAGAAGCAGCGTCAGCCAGATGGTCTCATAAGCCCATGGCCATTCTTTATGACAAAGAGAAGTGAACTCTCACACTCACGTGCTCTGTCTCTCTCTCTCAGGTGTTTTGCGCCTTTGTACATCTGTACACCACATGTGTGTCATGCCTTCAGTGCCTAGAAGAGGACACCAGGTCCCCTGGAACTACAGTTAATAGGCAGTTGTCGGGGCTGGAGAGATGGCTCAGAGGTTAAGAGCACTGACTGTTCTTCCGGAGGACCTGAGTTCAATTCCCAGCAAAACCACATGGTGGCTCATAACCATCTATGATGAGGTGTGGCGCCCTCTTCTGTAAACTATATGCATAATAAATAAATAAATATTTAAAATAGGCAGTTGTCAACTATCCTGTGGGTGCTGGGAATTGAACCCAGGTTCAGCGAGTGCTCTTAACCACCTGCGCCATTGCTCCAGCCCCAGGGGAAGCTCTCTTATGTGAACCATGGCATGGCCAGGCCTCTCCCTGTTCAACAGCCTGTGCTCTAACACACTAACAAAGGTACAAACAAAGGTTCCTTGAGACCTTGAGGGAGAAAGGGTAAATTCCTATGAGCAATGGGACTTCGGGAAAATGTCACTGAGGTGACGGTGGCATTTGAACTGAGCTTGGAAGAATGAGCAGAAGCTGGGGAGAAGGGAGGGCAGGGGCCCTTTTTTTCCAGCTGTGATTGGCTTTTGTGAGCACTGCTACTCTGCAGATGTGAAGTATTAGGAGGGCATCTGAATTTCTTACCTGGCACTCAGTTCCTATACCCTGCAAGGACAATGCAATCCCTTCAGAGAACAGGCCCCACCACACCCCAAAAGGTTCATCAAAACAGTACACCTTCCTGATTGGGTCTAACTTGATGAAAACCCACCCTAGGATTTCAAATCCCTGAGACCATTGAGGACCCAGATTTTTTCTATTAGGAAGGCTAAATGGGTAGGAGCAAAGCCTAGCATGGCTGGGGAGTGGTGCACAGAGAAAGGGTGCCCATGAAGAGAATAAACATACATACTGGAAAAGGCAGGAAAGAGAAGAGGGTTCTAACAGCATCTAAATGGCAGGATCCGTTCACACCTGCCCTAAACTGGATTATATCGCAGCTGTAAACCCCTCATTTCTTCTTATGCAACTTTGAGTTGTCTGCCCTGCGTGACATCAATTCCCAACTGATGCAAAATGTCCACACACTTGGTGAGAGAAAAGCTGGGCAGGTGAGTGTGAGCATCATGGTATTAGAATTTATGAGTGATGGAGGGAGAGGGTTATTAATAGAACTGACAATGATTGGGAAGTTTTTATCCAAATACTGGAAAAAAAGGACAAATGAGGGAATGGGTTACAATGTCTCAGGGCTACCATCTTAATACCGATCTGACTCCATGCCAGGCTAAACCTTGCTTCAAAAACAGAAAATAAATAAGGGCAGAGTGTGGCACACACCTGTAATGACAGCACTCAGGAGGCTGAGGCAGGAGGATCACTTCTAGTTTCAGGAGAGCTTGGTTTACAGAGAGTTCCAGGCCAGCCAGAGCAATATAGTGAGGCCCTTCCTTAAAAGATTTTTAAAAATGGCTGGAGAGATGGCTCAGAGATTAGGAGCACTGACTGTTCTTCCAGAGGTCCTGAGTTCAATTCCCAGCAACCACATGGTGGCTCAAAACCATCTATGATGACATCTGATGCCTTCTTCTGTATAATGCATACATAATAAATAAGTAAATCTTTTAAAAAAAAAAATTTTTTTAAAAATGGCTGAGGAGGTAGCTAAGGCTAGAACACTGCCTAGAATGCCAGGATGCTCTGGTTTCAATCCCCAAAGGGAAACAAAGCGGGGGACACTTCAATCTAATACAGCAGGTCGTCAAGGGTAAAATAATTGCCCTCATGGGCGTGTCCAGCACAATGCTGGGCATGCAAAACATGTTGGTTCTCTTGAGAGAGAACACTTTCCTTCTACCCCAGGTGGCACACACAGGTATCAGGTGCCAGCTCACAGGAGTCGCCCCGGGGATGTCACTTTCCACAGGGAAAGGATTGCAGCTCCTCCTGGATTGGGAGAAGCAGATCTAGAAGTGCCCTCTCCTCTGAATTTCACGCCGCAGCAGAGAGTGGGGACCCCCAATTCCTACTCATACCCGTTCTTCTTCGGTAGGTAGGCCTCCATGTCAAAGAAGGCATTCTGCCGCTCCTTAATGCTGGCGCCTATCTGTTGAATGAGCTCCGCTTCCTCTTGACTGGAATGGCGCTTGTACCTGTAACGGGAGTGAGGCTGAGCCTTGAGACCTTGGTGATGCCACTTCCCATACCCGACAAATAAGGGAGGCAGGCACAAACAGGAGCCCCATAAAGATGACGTGAGGAAATACAGCGGGGTATCTGGAATGATACTCAGCCTACAGTTGCTGGTGGGACTTGGGTGAGTGGCTAAGCTATTTTCATTTATTGCAACAGAACTTAAAGATTCCTAAATGAACTGACTCAAGAAAGTATCAACAATCAACGAATCAGGGCCTTCATGTTGTTCTTTGGAGAGATGTAACTATCAAAACTAGAAAGCCAAGTGAGAGATGGGTATGGTGGCCCAAGCCTTTAATCTCGACACTCTGGAGGCAGAGGCAGGTAGATCCCTGAGTTTGAGGCCAACCTGGTCTACAGAGTTCTAGAATAGCCAGGGCTACACAAACTAATCCTGTCTTGAAACACCCCTTCCCCCAAAAAAGAGGAAGACAGAGACAGAAGGATTGAGACCTCAGGTCATCCTTAGATATAAGCCAGTTTGAGGTCACATGAGATCCTGTCCTTGAAAACAAAGAAAAATAGAACCATTGGGAGATACCACACCCTGGAATGGGTGGGTTCCTCAGTATAGGACCCTAACTGAACCAATAGGTCAGCCTTCCTCAGCTGGTGCTTCTCTTGTGGCGATGCTGATGCTGAGCAGTGTCTGTCTTGGCTGGGCTGGGAGGCTCGACCGTCTCTACTGGGGTTCTGTTAAGCATCCATATCCAAAAAGTTTGAGCAGCAGACAATTATTAAATAGACAGAGACCGAAAGCCCCAGTCTTTCTCAGTCAGGAAGACCGGAGGATCTAAGTTCAGCATGCAGGTAGCCACCTCAGTGACCAACAGAGCAAAAGCCAATCCAGAAAAAAGCAGAATTCAAAGGAAAAAAATAGAGTCCTAGAAACACACTCTGACCCCTGGGTCCAGTGATGCCTGAAATGATCGCTGAGTTTTTTTCCATTAAAATTTCCATTTTCTTCTTAAGCCAGTTTTGAGTTGGATTTCTGTCCTTTAGAAGCAGGGGAGGGCTGGCTAGGGGGTGTAACTCATTGATGGAGTGCTCACCTTTGCATGGGCCAAGTCCTGGGTTCCATCCCAATGAACCCAGCACTGTGCAAACCATGCATGGTGGCTGACACCTGTAATCCCAACTCAGGAAGAGAGGAGAGCCAGAAATTCAAGGTCATCCTCAGAGTGAGAAGCGAGGGTACGAGGCCCTGGGGGAGCTTCCCAGCATGCCCCTCTTACCTCTGGAGTGTGTGCTTCAGGTCTCTGAGATGCCTCTTCTGCTTGCTGATAGAAGTGCTGCACAGGGTCTGTAGTGCCGTCAGCTCCTCCAGCTTCTGCTTATAGATCCTGTGTGTCTCCTGAAGGGCAGAGCAGCGTCATTTTCACAGGTCTGGGGACACGACTGGAGAGGTCTCAGGCGACTGCTATAATGGAACAGCTATCAAGGATATGGCTTTCAAAGTCAGGACTGAAACTGACTGAGGAAGGCAGGACACAGCAGGTGTGCAAAAAGCACCCGCTTTCCCTGGGTGCCAGTCCTGATCTTTGTTTTTATTATCTTATTTTATTATTTTAAAATAAGAGTCTCTCAGGGCTAGAGAGATGGCTCAGAGGTTAAGAACACTGACTGTTCTTCCAGAAGACCTGAGTTCAATTCCCAGCAACCACATGGTGGCTCACAACCATCTATAATGACATCTGGTATCCTCTTCTGTATATATAATAAATAAATAAATCTTAAAAAAAAAAAAAAAAGATAGAGTCTCTACGTAGCCCTGGAAGTCACTGTGTAGACCAGACTGGCCTTGGCTATTCCCCCTGCTGCTGAGTGTTGGGATTAAAGGAGTGTGTCTGTCTATCTCATTCTTTCTGATGTTAAAAGGTCACATGGCATGGAAGGACTGCCATGAGTGTGTGTGTGTGTGTGTGTGTGTGTGTGTGTCTGTCTGTCCGATGTTTGAGGCCAGTAACTTGTATATTCTAGGCAGATTTCCTACCACTAAAGTACATTCTCAACCTTCTTGCCAAATGTTTCTTCTTGATTTTGTAGGAACAAGTTTTATGCACCCCAGGATGATGTTGAACTCACTATGTAGCCGAGGATGAGTTTGAACTACTGATTCTTCCACTTTTACCTTGTGAGTATGAAGATTACATCCATATGCTAACACACCCAGTGTGTGGTACTGGGAATCAAATCAGGGCCTTAGGCATGGCAGGCACACACTGTACCGAGTAAACTATATCCTCAGCCTACCCCTTGTCAATTCATCTACATTGTTTCTACTGACCCAATGAGAACCAGACCTGGGACTTTGAATAGAAGGTTAGATAAGAGATTTTCCCCGCTCCTGGGTATGCCCACTCTAGTCTGAGTGGGCCAAGTCTTCTTAAGAATGAAGCCAGGCATGAAAGAGAATCCAAAGATGATAAGATGAAATTCTCACAGCATCTTCTGTAGCTTGAGTTTATGTACAAACATGCATGTGTTGGGTCCTCAATGTCATGGTACTGTGATGCACTGATTGATGTAGTGGGAAGCAGGCAATATCACCTTGACCTAGAGGTGTGGCCTTTGGGCCTAGAGGCCCCAGTGTATGGGCCAGGCAGTTTAAGACTGGTTCTCTTCCTGTTTGCTGCCTTGTGTTCTTACAGAAGAAACCAGACCTGCTTCAGCCTTGTAGACCAGCCCAGGTTTCCAGGAATCACTCAACTCTTCATTCTCTTGAATCAGTGAGTGTTTCATATAAACTCCTTAATAAATAGCAACCTTTTAATCAGCTGATAGTAATTATTACCAATCACACATGGGGATCTTTAAGAGTTAGGAACAAGAGAGCTGTAACTAGGTCAAGGCAGCTAATAGGTCTAAGTTATAGGAGTCAGTTAAGTCTCCTGGGACCAGATCAGTGCTCAGGAGAGCACATGAGTATGGAAGAAACCTGGTGCTTCTCCTTCAACTTCCCAGCATATGCTCTTCCATATGTGCCCACTCATTCACACTACACTCATTGTGTTCCATGATGCACAGCATGGCCCTTGCCAGATGTGACCCTCGAGCTTGGATTCAGCCTCCAAAACTATGAGCCAAAGCAGACCTGTTATCCTTATAAAGAATCCAGTCTTAAGTAGTTTATGGTAACAACACAATACAGATTTCGACTCTTGGGTTTGAGTACTAGGTTGGATGGACCTGTAAACTCCTTTCTACTCCCTGTTTACTGAGTTTCTGAGCCTCGCCATGAAGAGAGCTGCTGCTAAGTCAACTTAAAAAAGCTCCTATCCAGGCTGGAGAGATGGCTCAGCGGTTAAGAGCACTGTCTGCTCTTCCAGAGGACCCAAGTTCGATTCCCAGCACCCACATGGCAGCTAACAACTGTCTGTAGTTTCAGTTCCAGGCAAACACCAAGGCAAATAAATAAATAAAGTTTAAAAAAAAAAAAAGCTCCTATCCATCACCACCCCCAGCGCCATCTTCCCTGCTCAGACAACGTCATCAATAAGCTTGATACTTCATTCTTGGAACTCTTTGAGCTATATAACAGGAGACTTAGGAAACACACACACAGTAAGTTCTCACATCGCTTCCACACACGATTCCCAGTAAGTAATGTCTGTGGAGGTGATGGTTCAAGCAGGAGGGAGCAGAACATGACGCTAAAATCAATGAGCAGTGGACACAGTTCAGACAGTCATTTCTTCCTTCCTTCCTGGCTGACCAAAACAAAGAGCCATTTCCCGTCCTCCCTTCCTCTGTACCTCCCTCCCTCCCTTTCTGGCTGACCTGCAACTGTATGCAGACAGGAATGGACTTAAACTCTGAGCTCCAAAAGCCTCATTAAGTGTTAAGATCAAACGCATGTGCTACCATGCCTGATTTAAATAGCTATTTTCTTAGCTGACACAGAAGCACGTTTAACAGAGAGGAAAAGGAGGGATCACCAAGTACAGAGTCTAAACTAGTGTGTCTGACAAACAAGACAGAAGGTAAAGCGGAAAAGTAAGAAGAAACACAGATCATGTTTTCTTGTTGGGAGGCAGAGGCAGTCGGATCACTGATACTTAAAGCCTAGTTTGGTCTATTCAGCAAGTTCTAGGCTAGCCAGAGCTTTCCTAGTGGGACCATGTCTCAAAAAGGAAAAATGAGAGAACAATTAGCAATGAAATCCAAGTATGTGGGGCTGGAGAGATGGCTCAGCGGTTAAGAGCACCGTCTGCTCTTCCAGAGGACCCGGGTTCGAGTCCCAGCACCCACATGGCAGCTGGCAACTGTCTGTAGTTCCAATTCCAGGCAAAACACCAAGGCAAATAAATAAAAGTTTTTTAAAAAAAAAAAAAAAAAAGAAATCCAAGTATGTGTGAGCCAGTCACCCTGGACAATTCATGGGGGGGGGTGTCTCTCCTTCCTGGGTTTCCCAGAGAGGAAAATCACGTCTTCCTAATATGCTTTATTTATCCTATGATGATTGCAAGCTTGCAAGAGCCATATGATGAACAACCCTCTCTAGACGCTCCCCGTCACTGGGAGCGCTCAGTATGTGCTTATCTCCTGTGGGTGTGCTTCTCTTTCTGTATCGGGTATGAGTAACCATGAGACAAACTTGCCATCTAATTCTGTGGAGGCTGTAAGACAAAAGGGGGTTTTGAAGGGTTGAAAATAATAAAAATTTAAAAATATCCCATGTCTGTGACTATTACAGGCCACTGAAATTGTGGCAGTTGTACTGGTACTTCATCACACCCATCACACGTGGCCTGTGGCCACTTTGGTACTTCAACAGCTGAGTGAGCAGCAGTGACAGAGACCGTATGGCCTCCAAAGCTTTAAAAAAGCAAGCAAACAAGCAAAAAAATCTTTTCTATTTGGTTCTTTGCCAAATAGAAGTTTGCCTCACCCCACCCCAGCGTCAACCTATTAGGGAGTTAGCTGTAACCTTTACAGATCCCTCACTTATCGGCTGTGACCAGTGACATCTGCTATGTTCAGGAGCAGTTTCTAAACCTTGATAGAATAGGAGGCTTTCATCTCAGACACCATAACACACATTTTGCCAACTGTCTTTTTAAAATGTTGTGAATTACATATTTATTTGTTTGTTTGTTTGTTTGTTCTGTGTGTGGTAGCTTACTGCCTTCCACAGGGCATGTGCTGGCTGATTGTGTGTCACCTTGACACAAGCTAGAGTCATCAGAGAGGAAGGAGCCTCAGCTGAGGAAATGCCTCCACGAAATCCAACTGTATGACATTTTCTCAATTAGTGACCAATTGGGGGGTGGGGGATCTCACACTGACCACTGTAGATGGTACAATCCCTGGGCTAGTGGACCCAAGTTCTCTAAGAAAGCAGGCTGAGCAAGCCCTGCAGATCAAGCCAGTAAGCAGCACCCCTCCATGGCCTCTGCATCAGCTCCTGCATCCAGGATCTTGCCATGCTTGAGTTCCTGTCCTGACTCCTTCAGTGATGAACAGCAGTGTGGAAATGTAAGCCAAATAAATCCTTTCCTCCCAATTTGCTTTATGGTCATGCTGTTTCCCTGCAGCAATAGACCCCTAACTAAGAGCGTATACATGAGGTCAGAGAACAGTCTGCAGGAGTGGTTCCCTCCTTCCATCACGTGGGCTCCGATAAGAGAACCCAGGGGGCTGGAGAGATGGCTCAGAGGTTAGGAGCACTGACTGTTCTTCCAGAGGACCTGAGTTCAATTCCCAGCAACCACATGGTGGCTCACAACTATCTATGATGACATCTGCTGCCCTCTTCTGTATACTGTATACGTAATAAATAAGTATTTAAAAAGAGAGAGAACTCAGGTCACCAGGCTGGATGGCAGGCAGCACCTTTACCTGCAGAGCCATCTTGCAGCCCAAACTCTTTTATGGCCTTTGTCCTTCAGATCTTGGGTCCCATTCAGCTTTACACTGAGTAATCAGTCATACTTGTATTTTTGTCTCTTTAACCCGGAACAGAACTTCAACCTCCGTCTCTTCATAGAGTCCAGTTTCATCATTTAGACAATGTCTCTCAACCTGGATTCAGCCTGATGTTTCTGTAGGATTTGATTCTGTTTTTGTAGTGGACTTAGATATGTCGACCTGTGCTCTGAGCTTCCTGTCATGCATGACATCAGTTTAGAGTGCTTGGTAACAGTATCCCTCTGAGTCTCTATTGTAGAGTGATCAACTTTTGCTATTTGTAATGAAGACATTATCTCAGGGCCAGGCATGTAGCACAGTTAAATGCTTGCCTTGCACATGGGAGGCCCCAGCAACAGAAAATGAATAAATAAATACAATAAGTTCATGGATGAAGAGAGACCACGTGTAAGTGAGTTTTGATGCTTCAGTGCAGCACACATCTGTAACAATGAAAAGCCTCCATGACATCACAGGGAAGGCAGGAGGCCCAAGATAGCACTCTGGAAGGTGGGGCCTCTGTCTGACAGGCTCCAGCATGATAAGGGCTCCGCAGCCTCCTGACCCTCTTTAGTGCTCGGTTCTACCCGGGAGAGAAAACACAAAGGCTGCAGAATCAGCAGCCAAATGCTGACCAGGCTCCTATCAGTGTGAATTAATATTTAATTTCACAAGTCAAATCCTCAGGCCCAAGGCTCTCCGCTGACACATTGTTCATGGCATTTCTAGCACAAAGAGCGTCTCCATCACGCTCAGTCCTACTAAGCTGTGAGCTGCTTCTCCCAGGAGCCAAGACAAGCCAAAGACATCACCTGTTCTTCTGTGTCCTTAACCAAAATACAAACTGAACACAAGAGAGGAGAGTTGGGCTGGAGAGATGGCTCAGTGGTTAAGAGCACTGACTGTTCTTCCTGAGGACCTGGGTTCAATTCCCAGCATCCACATGGCAGATAACAACTGTCTGTAATTCCAAGATCTGACACCCTCACACAGTTACACATGCAGGCAAAACACCAGTTCACATAAAATAAGAATAAATACTTAAAAAAAAAAAAGAGAGAGAGGAAGAGTTTTTGGCTCACAGTTTCAGAGGGTTCCACCTGTCATGGCAGAGAAGGCACGGTGGATGGAGGTCGTGATGACACGAATGTGTGCCAGAGACCTCTCGTGTCACGGAGGTTCAGAAGGCAGAGGGGGCAGGACAGGACGGAGGGGCGGGTACGAACGAGAGCCCCGCCTCTAGTAACCTACTTTCTACCAACCAGGCCCCAGCTTCTAAAAGCTCCACAGCCTTCAAAACAGCATGACAGGCCCCAGCTCAAGTGTTCAGAACATGAGCTCGTGGGGGACACCTTGGATATATGACAACATCGGCCTTAACTTCCTTTCTTCCCGGTCTCCTCCCGTGGAGCCAGATGGCCAGACACAGACCTTCTGTTCTGTTTTGTTTTTACCAGTGAGGCAGGTTTCTACTCCTGAAGATTTCTTTAGAGACCAGTATTTCCCCACATTCAATCTATGAGCTCTGAGCGAGATTTGCTCTGCCTTAGACTCCAGGGCATATGGCCTGGGCCTGGCCAACTAGAACCTCAGTGCCCCCCACCGCCAACCCGGCTGGCTGATACAAGGATGGGCATTCAAAACTAAGGACAGTCAGTGTGGGGCTCATAAGGGACTGCCAGAACAGGGTGGCCTTGTTCCCACTAGCTTGGAAGGTAGTGAGATGGAGGTCCAGAGCTCACATGGTCATCCTACCAATGTCTGGATACTCAGGAATGAACCTGACCTCAGAGAGAGAAGCTGAGAGAAGGGAAGGCTGAGCCCTCTCCTGTATCCGCTCCCCTCTGAAATCATGCCCTGGGATTCCCACTGCATAAGCAATCACTCCACTGTGCCCTGTGTGGGTTACCAATTCTTACTCTCTTCACCAAACCAGGGAGGTGCCAGAATCCATACTAACGGCACAAGGACCAGAACTTCCCTCCTAGGCAAATCTAATGACATTAGGGAAGAAGAGAAACCACAGACCTTGGTCTAATGACCAGTCTCTTGCCAGAACACTGTCCTCTAAATAAGGACTTTGAAAGGTAAGTGGTTCCTTCATCGGGCCAGTAGCTAAGGAGACAGCCAGGCATGAAGATCCCCGAACATCCAGGCGGGGTAGCTTTACCAACAACCCCAAAGAACTCTTTAAAAAAAACTTCACTAATGTGTAAGTTATGTATTGACAAACATGCATACACCATAGCCCCCACACATACAAGCTCACAAGAATGGGCACATGGACAGATCAGTGGCATCTGTTAATAATTATTATTATTTCTGTGTGTGTGAGAGATGGTGATGAGGAGACATGGCGTGTATACAGAGGTCAAGGGACAACTTTATGGAGTCAGCTCTCCCCCTCCATCTTCATGTGGATTCAAAAGATAAACTGAGGGTGTCAGGCTTTGTCTGCCAAGCACTGTACCTGCTGAGACATCTCACTGGCCCACCTCAGTGACTTTTAGGTGGAGTCCCATCACCTGCTAAGATCCCCATGCTCTGATCGAAGTCACTTCTCACTTGCTTTTCTGTCCAGCCCCTGGCTACCACACTCTCTAGTCTCCATAGAATGTGCCTTTTTGTAGCGGCTGTATCTTAGCTGCTCGAGTGCTTGCCCAGCGTGCAACAGGCCTTGGATTGCACCCTCGGCACCACCAAACAGAATGTGGTGACTGAATGAAATGAGGACGTGATTGAGAAGGTTTTTATTGTAGATACGAGGGAGAATCCAGAGCACGGCTCTCTGACTGAACTGGGCCATGATGTGAATGAGGGGAGAGCGGGGGGGAGGGTGTAGGTGTGTACGTGAAAAGATGAGAGGGGAGCAAGAGAGCAAAAGAGAGCATGAGAAATGGCAGGGTTATACAGGAATGAGAAGCCGGGAGGGGAGGAAAGCCTGTACACTTGTGGTAGGAGGCGTGGCTAGAAGAGCTGAGAGGTCCTTGGGGCCAGCCTGCGTCTTGGCATGCTAATAGGCACCCACCCCAGTCAGCCACTTGTCTCCAGCTCCCTTTGGACCTGACAGAGGCACACACCTCTAATACAGTCTCAGGATTCCAGAGGTGGAGGCAAGCCCATCTAGATGGGGTGCATTGGAGTGAACGCTTAGTAATGGGATTGCTGGGTTATAATTTCTGGCCTCACCCTGTGACTTTGGCTGACTTGGAAATTGCTATGTAGACCAGCCTGGTCCACAAAGTGAGTTCCAGGACAGCTAGAACTGTTACGCAGAGAAACCCTATCTCTAAGTAAATAAATAAATAAATAAATAAATAAAACCACAAAATAAAACAAAACAAAAATTTAACCTCCCAAATGCTGGAATTAAAATCATGTGCTACCATGCCCGTTTTTTTTCTTTTGTTATAAAAATAAATTCCTAACTTTTTTTTTTTTTAGAAAGAGTTCTTTTTTTAAAAAAAGATTTATTTATTATGTGTACAGTATACAGAAGAGGGCACCAGATGTCACTACAGATGGTTGTGAGCCACCATGTGGTTGCTGGGAATTGAACTCAGGACCTCTGGAAGAGCAGTCAGTGCTCTTAACCTCTGAGCCATCTCTCAGGGCTGGAGAGATGGCTCAGCAGTTAAGAGCACCGTCTGCTCTTCCAAAGGACCCGGGTTCAATTCCTAGCACCCACATGGCAGCTCACAACTGTCTGTAGTTCCAGTTCCAGGCAAACACCAAGGCAAATAATTAATTAAATAAATAAAAGTTTTTTGAAAAAAAAAAAAAGAAAAGAAAATATCAAACTGAACTTCATTTTCTTTGTTTGGTTTTGGGAGTTTTTTGTTTTGTTTTGGTTTGGGGGTTTGTTTTGGGGTTGGGGGGGTCTTTTTGTTTTGTTTTTTGGAGACAAAGTTCTGTTTGTAGCCTTTTCTGTCCTGGATCTTTTGGAAATGAAGGTACAGATGGATATGAGCCTCCATGTGGTACTCGGCACCAAACTTGGGTCCTCTGTGAAAGCAGCCAATGATCTAACTACTGAAGCGCCTCTCCAGCTCCTGGAGCTTTTGCTCTTGGCAAATAAGTGTCTCAGCCTTTGATTCTTCTCTGGCAATGTTTTCTTCATGACTCTCTGGCCCCTCCCAGCACCTCTGTTTGTAGGTAATCCATGACAGATCGCATGCTTTTGTGTGTAGACAATTGGGGACCTGGGCTTGTTTTTATCTGTGGAACAGTCCTCTACACAGCTGTCTGTCTGTCTGTCATACTACTCCCAACACTCCAGATTATTTTTAGAAGTAGCAAACTTCATGTGGGAGTCATTCATGTTTAATAAGCTGGTTTAAAAAGCAAACGGTTATGCCTGCCAAGAGCTAGCTCCTAGTCTGGAGTAGGTTATCTCCCATGTTCCAACCCACTATTAAAGTTAGAAGTGAAAATGAAGCTCCGGCCACACAGTGGTGGTGCACACCTTTGTCCCAGCACTGAGGAGGCCAATGCATCTCTGAGTTCCTGGCCAGACCAGTCTATGGAATGAGTTCTAGGACAGGCAGGGCTACAGAGAAACCCTGCCATGAAAAATAAAACAAACAAACAAACAAACAAAAACAACTACCAGCAACCCCTCCTTCAGTGTAAGAACTACAGTGCCACTCTCAGTGGAGTCCCTGCATTTGGTAGGTGGAAGCAAGGGGATTAGAAATCTAAGGTTGGGGGGCTGGAGAGATGGCTCAGCGGTTAAGGGCGCCGTCTGCTCTTCCAGAGGACCTGGGTTCGATTCCCAGCACCCACATGGCAGCTAACAATTGTCTGTAGTTCCAGTTCCAGGCAAACACCAAGGCAAATAAATAAAGTTTTAAAGACCGGGGTTCAATTCCCAGCACCCACATGGCAGCTCACAGCTATCTGTAGTTCCAGTTCCCAGTTCCAGGCAAACACTAAGGCAAAAAAAAGTTTAAAAAAATAAAAAGAAATCTAAGGTCATTTTTTATATCAAGTTTAGAGATGTACCTGCCTATGTGAGATGCTAACCCCAAACCAAAAACCTACACTACAAGGGAGTTGACAGGTCCCACATCCTTCCTAGATGTATTCCTGTCCTCCCCACATAAAGAGGTGACTCACTTTTGATGGTTATTTTTGTAACTCATTCCCACCTGGACCAGTTCTGCCTGCGTTTGACCCTATGTGCTGTCCATCTCAGGCTCCCTTGCTCTGCACCCTTGGCGATGGGGCCTGAGCAGAGGATGAAGGAACAGAAGCTGTGGCGTTGCTTCCTCCTGCTTCCAGCATCCTTCACCTAAAACAGCTCCGGATTACAGGTCTGACCAAGGTCAGATAAGAGGACCTTCCCAGCCTTCACCCTTCACAGTTCAGTCTAGGCCCGAAATGGGGGAGGGGGCTCCCAATTTAAACTGTGACATCTGAAAACAGACCCATCTGCTTTTCCCCAGGGCCTTCTACACTACACTAAATTTGATGTTTCTGATTTTGAGGCAGGGTCTCATGTAGCCCAGGCTGGCTAACATAGCTGAGGATGACCTTGAACTCCCGACTCACTGTGCTTCTGCTTCCCAAGGGCTGGGATTTCAGGTGTGTGCTTCCATACCCAGCTGAATTGGTCTTTACTATCTTTTGCAAGTCTTTTACACAGTATCATTAAGCAATACAGTGTAACCAATAAAAATACTGGTTTGAACAGTCTGTGCTCTATTATAAATGCCATTTTCTGGGTCCAGGAAAAAGGAATATGACAATATGGCTCAGTGAAAATATGGCTAAGCCTGACGACCTGAATTCAATTCCCAGAACACACACGGTAGAAGGGAGAGCCTAATCCCACAAGTTGTCCTCTGAGTTCCACACAAGCACTGACGTACACAGGCACACACACACACACACACACACACACACACACACACGTTAGCCTCTGATCTCCACAAGTGCGCTGTAGCATATGTCCCATCCATAATACATAAATTTAACAAAACAAGCCACCTAACAATAACAAAATATAGAAGAGATTGCATTTGGATTAAAAATAAGCAAACAAAAAAGGTGAGCCCAGATGCCTTCAAGACTAATTGCCACCTGCTACACTTAGGAGACACGCAAAGCACAAATCCAGGCCACCTCTCTGGTTCTCAGAGGCCTCGTGCTCCACCCCCCCCCCAGGGAAGGTGATGTTAATGACTCCAGGTCCCAGCATGACTGTGAAGCATCTGGAAACGCCTGCATAACACAACAACGCAAGATCCAGAACATGGAAGCCGGAGCTCCTCCTCAACATCTCTTACAGGACTCTCCAGACAGATGACTCCCATGGCATTTACAGACAAGCCCTGGCCCAGAGGGCACTGGAAGGTGGTGTCAATCCAGGGGATTGCAACAGAGCCAGGGCCACCACCAGAATGTATACTGCCATACAGATGTGCCACTTGCTGGGAATAAACCTGTAAGAGATTACTTTCAAATAGCCTGGTGTCCAAGAAAGCATCTCAAGTAGACTTTCCGATGTCGACCCTCCCTAAGGAGGACCTGTCACCATGGAAACACAACCAAACATGGCAAGTTCACACCACCACAAGCCTGTCATTCAGTACTGGGAATATTCTGAGTCATGTGCCAGGATTGAAAGGTGATGTCTGTCATAGGACAATGCTGTATGCATGAGCGTTCAGCAAAGGAGGCAGGCTAAGAAAGACAATGGATGAGTGACTACATGCTGAAATCACGCAGGCGGACTTCAGATGCGCATCTGCCACTAACTAGATGAGTTATATCATAGCTCTTGCCTTAGTATCCTCAGCTAGAGAAAGGCGAAGACGGGAGATCTGTGGGAAATGCTGCTACAAAGATTCAACATCATCAAAAAGAATGGCAGGTTACAGGGGCTGGAGAGATGGCTCAGTGGTTAAGAGCACCGCCTGCTCTTCCAGAGGACCCGGGTTCGATTCCCAGCACCCACATGGCAGCTAACAACTGTCTGTAGTTCCAGTTCCAGGCAAACACAAAGGCAAATAAATAAATAAAGTAAAAAAAAAAGAATGGCAGGTTACCCAGGATCTCACAGTTTATTTTTATTTGGGGAGAGGACCACCATGATACACAGCTTGAGAAATACAGATAAAGACAATTTCTATTACATAGCTTTAGCCAAAGTGTGTGTGTGGGGGCTGGGCTTGTCTTTTTCTGGTTTATTGTTTGTTTTGTTTTTAACTTTTTGTTTTTATTTTCTGGTTTATTGTTTGTTTTGTTTTTAACTTTTGTTGCTTTGGTTCCCTCTGTGTATCCCCCCCTCCCCTCCTCCCATCCCAGTGACCCCAGAGACAGACTATAACCAGGGTCTAGTCTGTACAGTGACTGGCTAAATACGGAATATTCACATAAGCCAAGCTGGGCCATTTCTCTTTCTTTTTTTCTTTCTGGAAACAAGATCTCAGAAAGCTGGCCTTGAACTCAGCTCCTGAAAGTGTGTGCACCGCTTTCGGCCCCTTCTCTCTCCTTTCTTCTCTCTCTCTTCCCCTCCCCACCTGATCCCTGGATATCCAGACCCCAATAAACTCAACGTGGCCTCCTGAAAAACAAATAAGTGTGTGCCAGCATACCTGGCCTTAGCTGCCGTAGTCACGCCGAGGAGGGGTGATGGGTAATGGAAATGAGGAGAAGACACAAACATAATTGACTCCTGCATCCAACCTTGCTGAAAGTCATTTTTTTTTTAGATTTATTTATTTATTATGTATACAGTGTACAGAGGAGGGCACCAGATCTCATTACAGATGGTTGTGAGCCACCATGTGGTTCCTGGGAATTGAACTCAGGACCTCTGAAAGAGCAGTCAGTGCTTTTATCCTCTGACCCACCTCTCCAGCCCACTGAAAGTCATTTCAACTGGACCTCCTACCTAGGGTCCATAAACTCCCTTTCTGGCTAAGAACCCGCAGAAGTGGGTTCCCTCCCTGAGTTATAACTAAGAGTCAAAATCAGCATTAGGAAGTTCAACACAAACGAAAGAGACTTGGTAAGTTCAAAACTTTTCTTCTAGGGGCCAGCGAAAGGCTCAGTTTGGTGAAGGTGCTTTCCACCAAGTCTGGAAGCCTCCTGGTGGAAAGAGAGAGCCAACTCCTTCCTGTAAGTGGTCATGTGACCCCCTCCATCTGCCATGGCACACAAGCTCTCTCTCACATTCGTAAATCAATGTAAAACCACAACAAAAAGCTTTTCTTCTAGAGCTTTAAGGAATTCTTCTTGGCACCTACTGAGTTAGGGGCACAAGTGCCCCCCAACTCAAACAATAAGCTGTGTTCAAATTCTGACTTGAAGATTTTCTTTTCTCTTTTAAGACAAAATTTCTATATGTATCTGCCCCGGAACTCACTTGGTAGCCCAGACTGGCCTCTCAAAATCACACCAGTTCTTCTGCCTCCGCCTCCTGAGTGCTGGAATTAAAGGCGTCACCACCTCGATGATTTTCAAGTTTTTCCACTTTAGTCTCCTTATGTATAGAAGGAGGGGGCTGTGCTTAGATTAAACGGGATATCCATGTGTCACATAGTTCACTATAGAATTGAGTAACATTACTGTCAGTCTTTGTCAAGCTGAATGGGGTGGCTTGCTGTAGGTCAGACACTAGACAGTGACAGAGCCTGGCCCTGGGAATCCTGGCTCCTCATCCAGAGTTCTTTCTAATCTGCCTGCTTCTAAAGTGAGAGGTTCCCAGGGCAACCAACATAAAAGAGCAACCAAGACTGAAGGCTGACAAAAGACACTTTACCTCTACATGAACCTGCCATGAGAGGAGCTAATAGACCTGGCCAGGTACAGTGGCGCATGCCTAAAATCCCAGCACTAGAGAGGCAAAGGCAGGAGATCCCTGTGAGTTCAAGGCCAGCCTGGACTCCCTAGAGTTCCAGGACAGCCAGAGCTACAGGGGAAGGGGAGTGGGGAGAAACAGACAGAGACAGACAGACTCACTCACTCATTCCAGCCAGGACTTAGACAGCTCAGAGGGAAAGATGCTTGCCTACCAAAGCCTGATCACCTGAATTGGATCCCTAGACCTTAAGCAGAGAATCATGTCCCACAAGCTGTCCTCTGGTCTCTTACAGTGCTGTGGCACTCAAGCACATACACACATATAAATAAATGTACATGGTGGGGGGGGTTCAAGACACGGTTTCACCTTAGAGCCCTGGCTGTTTTGGAACTTGCTCTGTAGACCAGGCTAATCTGAAACTCAGATATCTGCCTGCCATCACTTCCCAGCTATAAATGTACATTTTTATAAGAGTGTGTGTGTGTGCAGAGATGTTTCAGTCTTTAATAGTGCTTGCTACTTTTCCAGAGGACCTGAGTTCAGATCCTAGTATCCCTGTTGGACAGATAACCATCCAGCCCCAGAAGATCTGACATCCTCTTCTGGACTCCATGAACTCCTGCACTCACATGTTCAGAAACACACATTCATGTGCGCACACACACATATACACGTAATTAAACATAATTTTTTGCAGGGGAGAATATTCAGGTGCTGGTGTTCAACAGTCTATGTTCAAATCTTGACATTAGGTGATCTTACCCTTAACTCAAGGCTCTCTTCATGGGATCTTAGTGAGATAACACTGACCTTCTCGTTTCTAGGCTTACCCTCTTATTTTTATTTTTTTGTGTATGTGTGGTTCTTGAGCCAGAGGCACGCCCATTTCATTGGCAGTAAAAATTCTAAACCTTTACCGTGGTATACAAGGCCCCAGTGATCCCTGAAGCCAGACATTGAGAAAGACTGCTTCCTGTGCTGGGGTCAGGTTTCCAGTGATGTAAGGCAGGAACTGATCATTAAATCTACAGCTCTAGTGTTTGTGAGTGACCTCCAGAGATCAAATCAGAGGCCAAGGGGCCAGGTACATGCTGATCTCTGATTGATTGATGCTCAACTCATGACCACCTGTCCTCCTGAGGACTCAGCTTCCCCAGAGCCCAGCAAGGCCCCAGGAAATGTAAACAAAGGGCAAAGAGAACAGGTCCTAACCAAAGTCCTAGGCATTACCCTGAGGCTCTCTGTAGGTGCAGGGGGATTCCAAAGACCTTTTAAATGTTCCAGGGTCTGAGACAGCGGCTTCCTCTTCCCGAAAAGGGAAGGGGAGTAAAACATAGTCATAATATATCTCCCCAGAAACGAAGAGGTGCAAAGGTGAAACCTACAATGCCAGACTCAGGCAGATATAGGAAAACTTTGGCTAATCGGGATTTCCTGATGACAAAAAAAAGCTCCTCCTATTGTTAACTTTTCCAGTTGCAGCCAGATCCCCACCCCACCCCCAGACAGACACATAGACACAGACACACAGACACAGCTGTATCACCTTTGTCTCCCCGTAAATGTCTCTCATCAGAATCTCTATCCAACACATACACAACATACAAACATACACCCTGGATGTAGGATACTTTCTTCCCAGGGGTTCAGAATTCCTATGTGTGCAAAAACAAAAAACAAACAAGTAGACTATATTCATTTTCAAAATAAAATCTAGCACTAACTTTCAGAGTGAATACCGGTGTGGTCTCAGCTAGGACAGCTAGGATCTCTGTGAATTGAGCCCAGCCTGCTTTACATAGCCAGCCAGGGCTAACAGTGAGACACTGTCTCAAGAACAAAAATAAAAACGTTAAATTGTAATTCCAGTTCTAGAATATCTAACACCTTCATCCTCTTCTGGGCTACACACACACTGACAAATTCATGGCATACACACACAGGAACACATAAATAAAACTAATAAGTAAATAAATAAATGAGCTGGAGAGATGGTTTAGTGGTTTAAGGGCACTAGTTACTCTTGCAGAGGACTCAGATTTGGATCACAGAACTCCGGTTCCTAAGGATCCAATACACCCTCCTTTGAATTCCTCTGGCACCAGGCACGTATGTGGTACACAGACATAAATGCAAGCAAAACACTCATATATATATAGAGGGTGGCTATATATATATAGAGAGAGATAGATAGAGAGAGAGAGAGAGAGAGAGAGAGAATTTTTGCTCCACATCTCTGACACTGAGCCCCAGGAAGCCATCCATTATCAGATTCAGATCCAAGAGCTGACCACCAAGCCTACACCAGTTGTGTTCCCGTTCCTCAAAGGAGGCTCAAATCTGTCCCAGTTCTCCTAGCTCTGAGGAGCTGCATCTGACACTTGACCACCTCCACTCAGCAGGGCATTCTACAGCCCTTGATGCTCACCACCTGACCATGGTATCCAGATCAGCTCGTCTCTCCTGTCCCTGACCACCCCAGCACTACACGTCATGACATCTTCCTGTCCAAGCCAGAACATAACAAATCAAAGGACTTCTTTGCAACATCTACCTGCCAAGACTTGCTACCTAATTGTTGCTAATTGCATTAATTGCACAGGTCTGCAGCATAAGGCTCCTCCTCCGTGTAGTTTAAGGCAAAAACTATGAACAGAAGTCCCACAGGGGAAACCCAATCCTAACTCTAAGACCCATTACAGCCCAGTGGGACAAATTGTTAAGAAGTGGCTGAGTCTTCTCCCCGAAGGTGGAACCAGAAGGGTCCCTAAGAACTACGAGGAACCCAAGGCCTAGATCTTAAAGAGAAGGCCATGTATGCTGAGAGACCACAAAGGGATGGATAACAATAGCCTTGGGGACTTTCACCCTTGCACACACCTTCCTAATCAGGCTCACCAGCATCCCTCTGCACCTACTCCAGGGACCTCAACCTAGAAAGACTCATCACAGCACCCCTAACAGCATCCTGCTCTGGACATAGCAGGAAGGCAGCTCAACTGATAGAACTATATGGACAAGGAAAATGGCAAGGGGTCTATGGGGGGGAAGAGGGTGTGAGGGTGTGAATGATTGCAGGCAACCCAGTGGCTCGAGAGGGAACCATGTGTCATTCCTCTTGGACATCCCCAAGGTTTCCTGAGTCTCTAGTTCCCAGAAAACACAGCTGAAGCCTCTCTGAACCTATTACGGACCCTCCTGATAGGACCGGGAGACGATGCCATTCTCTCCGGAGTCAGCTCTTATATTTACCTTCGACCTAACAGGTGGCAAGCTCAGAGCCAAAAGGGTGAGGACTGGGTGCAGTCTTCTATCACTGGGTGAGGCAGCCAGCTGTCAATTGACAGATGCCTGCCATTCACCGTGATAAACAGCTTGCAGCAGCCTACAAGAACCACATCAGAACTCCCAAAGACTGTGGTCTCTGATACTTAGGAACTGCCTAAGGGTTCAAGGTGAAAACTGCTGAATACATCTCTCAAAGCGCAGCTGCAGGGAAGGGCTGCCCCACTAGCAGAGAGCGAGTAGTTGAGCTGCCAAGCGGCAGCTGGAGAGCAGCAGAGTTGAGGGAGACCCCTGCGTGGGGGCTGGTTTGGTGTCCTTTGAATGCCACTATTTTCTCATGAGCACTCCTGGAACTTATCCTCGGGGGCCAGGGATCAACTTTCTGCAGCGCAAGAGGAACGTGGAGCAAAGGGCGGGAGAATGGGGGCTTCCACCAGGCGCCCCACGAGACTGATGAGCTGAAGCGCTGGAAGATAGGAAGGGGCTGAGCCAGGCCACCCACCAGCTCAACGAACGCACAGCCTGGGCCACCCTCTGGGTCCTATCGCCCCACCTCTGGTATGGGTGGCTGGGTGGCTAGATGGGGAAGGCACCGCACCTCCGGTAGTAGCAGAGTTGCGGGACCAGGTGGTCCGGCCCTACCTGCAGTTCCTGAAATTCTCCCTCCAGCTCATGCCACTCGTGCTCACAACGCTCCAGCTGGCCGGACATGGTGCAATGGTGCAAGGCGGCGGCGGTTCCCGCAGCGTGACCCAGCCGGCCACCAGCACCCCACGCCCGCCCGCTCACTCGCCGCCTCCCGAGGAACCAGCTGTTCCTGCGCAGCCGGAGCCACGCGCGCGCATCTGACGTCACAGGTCCCGCCCCGGCGCCAGCCCCACCCCTCGCCCGAGGGTGGGGCCAGCACTTGCGCGTGCGCGTCTCTGTCTCCAGCCGCGTGGGAAGCTCCGCTTTCCTGTCTTGCATAGGTCTGTCTCTAGTCTAGTCTATTCCTGCTCCAACGTAGTACTATTTCTCCTCGAAGTGAATGGAGGGCTTATCTATAAGCTGCGTTTATGGTTTATGTTACTTAGGTTGTGTTTGTGAGGAGAGTGGTGTGGGAAAAGATTTGGGGGAGGTGAAAGAAAAGGCATGTATCCCTTAACATTGCCTGACCCAGGAGGCCAAAGCCAATGCCCTGGAATGCCAGAGTTGACAATGATCATGTAGTAAGGTCAAGGGCGGGATGGGAAAATGCAGACTTGGCTGTGTCATCTCACGTTAGCATTGGTATTTATTGCAACCAATACAGCCTAGATTTCTGTCGTCTTTGACACTCGGTGACTCTTGACAACTGCTGCTGTCATTCAAAAGATACAGCGACCTCCAAGTTTACTGAATGCAGTTACCTCCTGTTCCCTACAGACTCCTACAAGATCCGCACCAGCCTGCCTTTCCAGTCACACATCCTATCTCACTGCCGTGGTTCCTGCTCTCCAGACATTATTCTCATCCTGACTTGGCATTCTTCCCTCTGAATCTTTCAAGTAGGAGCTTCTTAACCCATCCCTGGAACCTCATTCAAATGGGTCTTGCCGCTGAGTGTGGGATTGCACACCAGCTTTGACAGCATAGCAAGAGTGTCTCAAAAAAACAAAGTGAAATATCAAATGATGCCTGCAGGGAACCTAGAGGTGGTTCAATGGTTAAAAGAACATTCTGCAGGCCAGGCTTGGTGGTCACACGCCTTTAATATTGGCGCTTGGGAAGCAGAGACAGACAGATCTTTTCAAGTTTGAGACCAGCCTGCTCTGTGTAGTAAGTTGCAGGCCAGCTGGAACTACACAATAAGACCCTGTTAAATTGATTATTTAGGGGCTGGAGAGATGACTCAGCGGTTAAGAGCACCTTCTGCTCTTCCAGAGGACCCGGGTTCGATTCCCAGCACCCACATGGCAGCTAACAACTGTCTGTAGTTCCAGTTCCAGGCAAACACCAAGGCAAATAAATAAAGTTTTAAAAAAAAATTGATTATTTAATTCATTAAAAATGTAAAAGACACCTGTATCTGTTACATAGGGATACAGTCACTACAAGCAGGTGGCATAAACAATAGAATGCATTCCTCTCACAGTTCTAAAGGCTGAAATCAAAGTATCAGTAAAGCCTGGCATCTCCTGAGGGGGGATCTTGACAGTGTCTCCTTGATGCCTAGCCACTCTGGACAGTGGCCAGGTGGCCGTCGATCTTGGCTTTTTCCTGCATTCCTCTATTCTCTGACCTGAAGACACTGAGCTTCTCTGAGCACCCTCTCTTATGAATGGAAGTTTCCAGAAAGAAGCTGCACCTTCTACTGAACCTTCTGCAAAGCTGGTTAACTGATTAAAACAAGTGATTGTGGAGAGACTGGAATGTTGCAGGTTCAGGGCCTAATTTAGCCCCCTAAATAGCCATGCCTTGCCCACCTCTGCATCAGACTGGGACTAACATATAAAACTTTTATATGACATTTAACTTAATAAAGCTTTAATTTCTGCTAGGCAGAGACTAACAGCGTCATCAGGTAGCAAGTGTCTCAGGCCTAGAACTAGGATCTTTCTTTCCACTTGGCTATACCTCAATGTTTTTTTGCAGTATGTTTTCAAATGTCGTGATTTATGACTTTATTTGTTCATTTACTATAAAAATTTCATCAAGCTGATACCACATTGGGGCATGCACTTTGGGGTACTAAATCTGTGTGTTGCTGTGTTGTGAGCATTCATATTTGGCTCCAGAATAAATTATCTCTCTTCATATAAAAAACATTTATTTTATATCATGCATATGAGTGCTTTGTCTGTGCACTATGTGTATGCCTGGTACTCAAGGGCCCACTGGAACTAGAGCTGACTGTGAGTCACCATGCCGGTGCTGAGAAACAAACCTGGGTCCCCGGCAAGAGCAGCCAGTGACCTTAGCTGCTAAGCCATCTCCCAAACCCAGAATAGACTATCTCTTATCCCCTTTGAGGTATATGCTGTGTTGCTGTGAGGACAATACCTTTTGCTAATGTAACCTCACTGCAACTAATAACATCCACAAACATGGTATTTCCATGTAAGGTCATATTGTGAGATGCTGAATATTAGCACATCAACACATTTTCCTCTGCATCATAGTGACTCTCCAAAAATAGTCAGAAAATGGCCAAGAAAGGATGACTTGATAATGAAGAGCACTGGCTGCTATTCCAGGGACCCAGGTTCAATTTTCCAGCACTCACATGGCAGTTGATAACCATCTTTAACTCCATTTCCAGAAGATTGTATCCCCTATTCTGAATTCTCAGGCACACAATCATCCATACAGGCAAACACTCATAAACATAATTTTTAAATAGAGCCAGGTGGATCTCTGTGAGTTTGAAGACAGCCTGGTCTACAAAGCAAGTTCCAGGACAGCCAAGGCTGTTACACTCTGTCTGGAAACTCCCCCAATTTTTTTAAATATTTATTTTTTTATTTTATGTGAATTGGTGTTCTGCCTGCATGTATAACTGTGTAAGGGTGTCAGCTCTTGGAATTACAGACAGTTGTTAGCTGCCATGTGGGTGCTGGGAATCGAACCCGGGTCCTCTGGAAGAGCAGACGGTGCTCTTAACCGCTGAGCCATCTCTCTAGCCCCCATTTTTTTTTTTTAAATAGTCTGCTGTACCTTGTCTCATCACTTACCTGCTTTCTCTCCTTCATGCAAGTTGTCATTTTCTAAAGTGTTTTGTTCTGGCTAACTGTTTCTCTCCAGGGATGAGTAATCTCTATGAGACCTAAAAGAACTTGTCCCTGTCTTCATTGTCATTAAATCCCAAGAGTTTAGCACACAGCCTGCTAACTCTCAATAAATATTTGCGGAATGCCTAAAAAGAATGAATAATAAAGTCATGTACTGTGGGGGCTCAAATGTTTGGGGTTCACAGATCAGTCACTCTTAGAACTCAGGAAAAACGCACGCACGTAAGCACATAGGAACATACATGGAATTATTTTTAGGGAGGGAAAGGGGACTGAGCCAGGGGCTCATGAGTGACTTCAAACTCCTGATCCTCCTACCTCTGTCTTCCAAATGCTGAGATTGCAAGCATGCTCCAGTCTTTGCTTAGCTTTTTTGTCTGGCTTGCAATGAGACTTCTCATGCATTTACAGGCCTCAGGATGCTCCTGAAACTTACAAGGTTCATGAGGACCTCCCACCCCCAGTATTATAGAACAGCCATAACTGCTAGGTAGAGGGGGCTGTCCACCTCCATAGGCCAGTCATGTAGGTGCTCCAGGAATGGATGAGTTTCCCTGTGCTGGGATGGATCTTGCAGAGATACAGCTGCCTCTGAGTCATCTATGCTCTGAAATAACTCTCTCCAATATTCCTGGGAATAGCCTCAATAAATTTTCACCCCTTCACCATGATAGACCTAGGTGGAATCCGTCCTTTGGTCTGTCTGTCCTTGGTGCCCTATCTAGGCTGAAAAGAGGTTTAATCATATCTCTTAGGGAAAAAAAATCACGCAGAATACAACAACTGGCCCCTAACTTGCAACTCTGTTATTATTATTATTATTATTATTATTATTATTATTTTGGTTTTTCAAGAGAAGGTTTCTCTGTGTAGCCCTGGCTGTCCTGGAACTCACTCTGTAGACCAGGCTGGCCTCCAATTCAGAGATCTACCTGCCTCTGCCTCCCAAATGCTGGGATTAAAGTACCACCTTGTTAGGCATATTTCAATTTTTTTTTATTTTTTTATTTATTTTTTTAAACTTTATTTATTTATTTATTTGCCTTGGTGTTTGCCTGGAACTGGAACTACAGACAGTTGTTAGCTGCCATGTGGGTGCTGGGAATCGAACCCGGGTCCTCTGGAAGAGCAGAAGGTGTTCTTAACCGCTGAGCCATCTCTCCAGCCCTCAAATTTTTTTAAGATGAATTTATTTAGGGGGCTGGAGAGATGCTCACTCTGTAGACCAGGCTAGCCTAGCACTCACATAGCTCTGTCTGCCTCAGTCTCCTAGGTGTTGGGATTGAAGGTGTTCACCACTATACCCAGATAATTTTTTCAACAGAAAGGAAGGATGAGGATGAAGAGATGGCAGAACACTGTATTCATAATAAATCTTTGAGAGAGAGAATAAAAAAAGAAAAGATGGGAAGATTCACCTAACAGGATTAACTGAAACAAAATCGGAAGTAAAGGGTCTTGGGGCCAGGCATGGTGGGGTGTCTTTAATCCCAGCACTTAGGGGGCAGAGCCTGGGTTACAAAGCAAAACCCTGTCTTGGGGGAAAAAAAGAAATAAAAAGCCTTGAAGGAAGACAGTGTCCCTAGAAAGAAGATTCTTGAGGTACCCCTCCATATAGCTTCCCAGGATGAACAAGAGAGGCTGGTCCTTACCCCAGAATATCTACACAGGTGCTACATTATAGCACTGAATCTCATGAGAAAGAGAAAAAATAAAAACAAAAACAAAAAACTAAATCCAACCAACCACAGTGAGTCAGGGACCATCTGTGTTCTAAAGCAAGATCCCTCAAGGTTCCTTTTCTAAATTTATATATATATTGAGACAGGGCCTCTCTGTGCAGCCCTGGCTGTCCTGGAACTTGTTTTGTAGATCAGACTGGCCTCAAACTCACAGAGATCCACCTACCTCTGTCTCCCAACTGCTAGGATTAAAGACATGTGCCACCACCCCCCAGAAATTTTTTTTTCTTGAATGAGGGTTTCACACTGTAGCCCAGGCTACATAGGTACTTAGTAAATAGCCCAGGCTAGGCAGGTACTTAGTAAATAGCCCAGGCTAGGACTGGTAGCATGTGCCTTTAATCCCAGCACTCCAGAGGCAGATGCAGGAGATCTCTGAGTTCAAGGCCAGCCTGATCTACAGAGGTAGTTCCAGGATAGCCAAGACTACACAGGTAAACTCTATCTTGAAAAACAACAACAGGAGCTGGAGAGATGGCTCAGAGGTTAAGAGCACTGTCTGTTCTTCCAGAGGACCTGAGTTCAATTCCCAGCAACCACATGGTAGCTCACAACCATCTATGATGACATCTGGTGCCCTCTTCTATATACTGTATACATAATAAATAAATAAATTTAAAAATAAGAAAACAACAACAAAAAAGAAACTGATGCAAGATGACAACCAGCACAGGCTCAGAGTAGTTGTCTCTTGAAATTTCTAACTGTTTAAAGCTGGAAGAAGGCCAGACAGGAAGGAAGAGGCAACGGCACAGTTTGCTAGGATCTAGAGGATGACGAAGACACGAGACAGGGATGATAATCGTGCCTCTGAGAGCAATTTATGAAAACTGAATATACAGCCTTAAAACAGAATGTGAGCCTAAACACCCAGAAGCATCCCCATCTGTAAAATCTGTAAACACAAAAGATCAATATGATCGCTGTGGGTGGACTGAATGGAGTGGTGAATGCCAGAGTCACGGGCAGTGCTGGCAAGATGGCATCTAAGTCATCCTGCAGGAGCCTCCTGGCTTGATGATGTCAACAGAGAACATGAAGCCGCCAGGGCCACCAGAGGACAGTGTTACGGCAATTAGTCTCCAAGGCCCCCCGCTTCCCCTCCCCAATCCAACCTAAGTCTTCATTTTCCACAGCAGTGAATTTTCTAGATTCATCTTGTAGGCCTCAACGGTCTGGTGAGGAAGCGTCACTTAGACCTCATCCTGAGATCTTGTTCAGATACTAATTTCTTGTCCATTTCAAATACCTAAGTTGTGCTGTGTAACATCTGTCCAGTGTAACCGATGGCTGCCTAGCTGAACTTCTGGGATCAAGAAGGTGTGTTGAAATCCATTTCCTTTGGGAGCAGTGGGTACAACTGACACCATTGTGAACAGATGTGTCACTCGGTCACCTGCTGCTGACATGTGGCCTTGTTCTGCCTTTGCCCACCACACCCTTCCACCACATCTGCATGGTGGCCTTTAGAATAGATAGAAGGATTTAGGTGGCATCTCTGGGACTACTGGGGACTTGGGGGTACCTTGGCTGCACCCCTATTTTCCTAAGTCTTACGTGATGCCCCATCCAAGCCATCCACCTAATCCCTCCACTCCCATCCTGGCCAAAGCCTAGACTATAACCCTCTCCTCCCTCTGAAATTGGCTGTGGGTGAGGAATGCAGGGCTTGCTTTCTCCCCAGCTTCATGGGGGCTGCTCCTTCCCTGACCTCATCTTCCTTGTTGCCCATCTCACGCAACACTGGCTGTATCCAGAAGCCATCAGATGAGGTGGGAGGAACCTAGCTTCCCTCACTAAGCTTCGGACCATATGCTCACTTGCCACAAGCCTGGGAAGGGAGTGGCTGCTCCTCCACCCTGCTCCATCCTCAGCTGAGCTAGGGTCTCCACGTGAACAGGATAGTCATGGGGAGATTCAGACCTCCTAGCACTAACTACTTGGTGGTCCCACCTAGAGAAAGACCACTGGGAGAATCCTATGTGCAGAGGTTCTGAGTCAGTTCCTTTTCCAAAAATTGCTTTGCTTTTACACACTGAAGAGGTTTGACCAGAGCTTTTTTGTCACACTGGCCACCGATAGGGACTAATGTGGAGCCTGACAGCTGGAACATGAGGACCCAAACCATCAGGCTCAGGTTTCAGGGTTGCTGCTTCTCAGACAGAGACCCAGAGGAGCTCTTTGTCACTGCATTACATCTTCAGATCCATGGGCCTGGCCTTCTGGCTCATTGCCATGTTCTCCACTGTGCTCAGGACCACTAAATATTGAAATGTAGATGCATACGGGAGGGGGAAGCAATTCACTATACCGGGAGTGGGGGAAGTCAAGGATAACCTTAAGCTTGTGGTAGCCTCCTGCTTCCTCTGAGATCACCTGTATGAGCCTCAAATCCAGGGCTTCTCCAATTTTTAATGCTCCCTGGACTCCCTACTGTCAATCTTGTTAAAATGTGGGGTGTATGTGTTAAAATTCTATCATCCTACAGGCTCCCAAACAGTGCTTCTGGTTATGAACAGCTCAATGACAGAATATACCCAGAGCTCACATTGCAAAGGAACCCAGAGTTCTTTCTGAAGAAACACAGCTATCCAAGGTAAAGTTAAAATTCCTGTGACTCTTTCTTTTTCTGTTTTCTCCAAATGAGTTTGCTCCAGATAGTCCCCAAGACCACACCAAGCCATCCTGCAAAGATATTTAGAGCAGCACAGACTAGAACCATCCCAAATGCCCCATGCTAGGCAAATAGGGAAATAAAATATAGTCTGAGCCTGGCATAGTGGTGCATGCCTTTTATTCCAGAATCCAGGAGGTAGAGGCAAGTGAATCTCTGTAAGCTGGAGACCAGCCTGGGATATATATTGAGACCTTGTTTCAAAATACCCCCACAAAAGGATGCTGATAATCATTTATATACTCTGAAAAAAAAAAAGATCAGGTAAATTTAATATAACAAAAGTGGTCTATTATATTAATGGAATTTTTTTCAAAAGTACTCAAATATTGGGGCTGGAGAGATGGCTCAGCGGTTAAGAGCACCGTCTGCTCTTCCAGACAACCCGGGTTCGATTCCCAGCACCCACATGGCAGCTAACAACTGTCTGTAGTTCCAGACAAACACCAAGGCAAATAAATAAATAAATAAAAGTTTAAAAAAAATTACTCAAATATTTTTTTGAAATTACCCCCACCCCTACCCCGGGCTGGAGAGATGGCTCAGAGGTTAAGAGCACTGACTGCTCTTCCAGAGGTCTGAGTTCAATACCCAGCATCCATATGGTGGCTCATAACCATCTATGATGACATCTGGTGCCTTCTTCTGTATACTGTATACATAATAAATAAATAAACATTAAAAAAAGAAATTAACCCCTCCCATTTAGACAATCCTACAAGCATGTAATTCCAGGTATCTGGAAGGCTGAGGTAGGAGGATTGAAATTTCAAGACCTAGCTGAGCAGTGGTGGCCAGGCCTTTCACCCCAGCACCCAAGAGGTGGATCTCTGAGTTCAAGGCCAGCCTGGTCCACAGAGCAAGTTCCAGGACAGCCAGGGCTCTTGAACTCCACCTCCCTAAAATTCAAGGTGAGGGGTACATATCAAATTCAAGGCCATCCTTTGGCAATTGAGTTTCAAAGTAAAAAAATAAGACATGAGGCTTAGGACACAGCTCGGTGGTATAGCTCTTGCCCAGCATACGTGAGACCCAGGGTTTAATCTCCAGAACACGGAGGGTGGGGTGGATAGGGGGAGGGGTGTGTGACACCTTGCTCTGAAGTGTTCAAAACCCCATAAACAGCAGATTCTGTGATATTTAGCTGCTTTCGGTTTTGCACAGGATTCCTCTAGGCCTTAATGGCTTCCCCAGGCAGACTCCAGAAACTGCATTCCTCACTGGCTTGCTTTTTCCCTCTGTGTTTTGGAGATGGGGGTCTCATGTAGCTCACACTTGCCTCAAACTCATTATTTAGCCAAGAATACCTTGAAATCATTTTTTTAGAAAATTGTTATTGTTGCCAAACAACGGTCCCAGGGCTTGGGACTTAGAGGCAGGCAAATTTCTGTGAGTCTGAGCCCAGCCTGGTCGACAGAGTGATTTCCAGGAGAGCTAGGACTCTTACACAGAGAAACCTTGTTTCAAAAAAGAAGAAAAAGAAAAAAATTACTGTTTTATGTTCAGAGATATTTTACCTGCACATAGTCTATGCACCAAGTATGTGCCTAGTGGCCACAGAGGCCAGAAGAGAGCCTCACGTCCCCTGTAATGGGAGTTAACTTTGTGTAGCTGTGTGTACTGGGAGGTCCTCAGTAAGAATAGCCAGTGCTCTTAACTGTTGAGCCACCCCCAGCCCCCAACACCTTTTATTTTTGAGACAGGGCATCACTATGTAGTCCTGGCTGGCAAAGAACTTGCTATGTGAGCTGGAGAGATGGTTCCGTGGTTGAGAGCACTGGCTGTTCTTCCAGAGGTCCTGAGTTCAATTCCAGCAACCACATGGTGGCTTACAACCATCTGTAATGAAATATGGTGCTCTCTTCTGGCCTGCAGGCAGAACACTGTATACATAATAAAAATCTTATAAAACAAAACAAAAACCCTTGCTATGCAGACCAAGCCAGTGTTAAAATTAGAGCCTGCCTGGTCCTGCCTCTTGCCCCTTCCTCCTGAGTGCTGGGATTTGGGATTAAAGGCTTGTACCTCAGCCCAACCTTGAACCCTTGACCCTCCTGCAACCTCTCAAGTGCTAGAATTACAGGCATGAATGTCCACCTAATTTAGGACTTTAAAAAAAAAAAATTATGATACTAACCCAGCTTCCATGACCCTTCTGTTTTGGAGCTGGCCATAAAAAAAAAAAAAAAAAAAAAAAAAAAAAAAAAAAAAAAAAAAAAAAAAAAAAAAAAAAAAAAAAAAAAAAAAAAAAAAAAAAAAAAAAAAAAAAAAAAAAAAAAAAAAAAAAAAAAAAAAATTGGGGCTGGAGAGATGGCTCAGCGGTTAAGAGCACCGCCTGCTCTTCCAGAGGACCCGGGTTCGATTCCCAGCACCCACATGGCAGTTAACAACTGTCTGTAGTTCCAGTTCCAGGCAAACACCAAGGCAAATAAAGAAATAAAAAAAATACTTTCTTTAAAAAAAAAAAAAATTCTCTGATTCACCTGGTAGACCTTCCTCATTCCAGAGGAGTCCAGCCTCATGTCCCTGAGGGGACAATGCTACAAAGTAAGGCCAAGAAACATCTGGATAGACAACCCTTACTACACTTCCCCATCTACAGAGTTCATTAGCAACTGTGCCTATACAATGGATTTCTGAACATTAAATGAGCCTGGTATAGCGGCACACTTCCAAATTCCAGTTCTTGGAAGACGGAGGCACAGGGGTTAGGGGGAGTTCAAGGCCATCCTCATCTACATACAAGTTGGTGGCTAGCCTGGACTACATAAGATCATCTCTTGAAGAAGAAAAGAAACTAACACTGGTAGATTGCTGTAAACTAAATCTCAGTATTTACTCAGATGTGACCATTTCTTTCTATTCATTTCTATTTCATTGCCCTTTTCTGCTTCAGGTTCTGACATAGCACCAGACATCGTGTCCTGATTTATGAAAGTGAAACTAAGACTTTCCTTATATATCGTGACCATGACACCTTTGAAGTCATATCAAAGTGTGTGTATTTGAATAACAATTTTATAAAATATTACTCATGTGCCATATAATTTGCTCTTAAAGGTGAACTTAAAAGTCACATTTCAAAAATTAAATTAAATTAAATTAAAAAGTCACATTTCACTGCTTTTTTTAGAACATTTACTAGAAAGATGGAGACATGGCTCAGTGGTTAGGAGCACTGGCTGTTCTTTCAAAGGACCTAAGTTTAATTCCCAGCACCCACATGATGGTTCATAACTATCTCTAGTAAGATCTGATGTTCTCTTCTGGTATGCATAAAGACAAAGCTCTCATATACGTAAAATAAATAAATAAATCTTTAAAAAAAAGAAAGAAAAGGAAATACACAGCCATCATTGTTGTCTAGTTCTAGAACATTTTTTTTTCTTTTTAGATTTTTCAAGACAAGATTTTGCTGTGTTGTCTTGGCTACCCTGGAACTTGCTCTATAAACCAGGCTGGCCTTAAGACTCCACAGAGGGGGCTGGAGAGATGGCTCAGCGGTTAAGAGCACCGTCTGCTCTTCCAGAGGATCCGGGTTCGATTCCCAGCACCCACATGGCAGCTAACAACTGTCTGTAGTTCCAGTTCCAGGCAAATAAATAAATAAATAAAGTTTAAAAAAAAAAAAGACTCCACAGAGAGCCTCCTGCCTCTGCCTCCCAAGTGCTAGAATTAAAAGTGTGTGCCACCACTGCCCAGATTAACACATTTAAAAAATTATTTATTGCTAGGCAGTGGTAGAGCACAGTCTAGCACTTGGGAGGCACAGGCAGGTGGATCTCAGTGAGTTCGAGGTCAGCTTGATCTACAGAGGAAGGCCAGGATTGTTACACAGAGAAACCCTGTCTCAAAAAACCAAATATATATACTATTGTTGGTACGATGTGAGTGCCAAAGATCCCTTGGTTTCTGGCACCCACACCTGTGTAATTCCAATCCCAGTGGATTCATTGTCCACTTCTGGCCT
Source organism: Sigmodon hispidus (assembly GCA_004025045.1). Taxonomy (NCBI): domain Eukaryota; kingdom Metazoa; phylum Chordata; class Mammalia; order Rodentia; family Cricetidae; genus Sigmodon; species Sigmodon hispidus. Next base: position 45,323 of record PVIH01012554.1, read on the forward strand.
CTAGTGGACATGCATGTGGTGCAGAGACATACATGCAGGCAAAACATCAATGTACATAAAATATAGATAAATAAAGAAAAAAATTTCCTTTAAAAAGAAAAAAAAATAAAGCACAGCTCAGGGGGTGGGCTTGGGGGGGAAGGGTCATTTCATCTTACAGGTTATAAATCATCACTGAGAGAAACTGCAGCAGAATCTCAGGAGCTGAATCAGAGGCCGCGGTAGAAAACTTTGCTTTACTGGCTTGTTCCTCCTGGCTACATCAGCTTGTTTTCTTATACAACCCAGGTGTTGCCATGATGCAGTGGGCTGGGCCCTTCCACATCAGTCATTAATCAGGAAAATGTTCTGAAGTCTTGCTCACAGGCTAGTCTAAGGGAGGCCATCTCTCACGGGAAGAGTTCACCTTCATGCTAGGTGACTCTAGTTTGTGTCAAATTGATAGACACTAACCAGTTCTGGGATGGAGCAATGGCTTAGTGTCTAAAGGGAACCTGAATTTGATTCCCTGGGACATGCACGGGGAAAGAAACCAGGCAACCTCTGAAGCATCCTTCTGTCTCCACAGGTCTCACACACACACACACACACACACACACACACACACACACACACACACACACAAATATAATAATGCTGGGTGCGGTGGCACACGCCTTTAATTCCAGCACATGTGGATCTCTGAGTCTGAGGCCAGCCTGGTCTACAGAGAGAGCTCCAGAATGGCCACGGCTACACAGAGAAACTCTGTCTTGAGATAATAATAATAATGATAGTAATAATAATAATTAATGTTAACTCAGTGGTAGGAAGCTTGCCTAAATGTATAAGGCATTGGGTCTCATCATTGAGGCCACAAAAAAGAAGGAAGGGAAGAAAGAGGGACCATGAGGATGTATTTATAGATGACAAAGCTTTTGCTGTCTTCCTTGGCTACAAATACAGGAAGCCTGGATCCTGGACCCCAGCCAAACCTGTTATTTTGAAGCAATCTTCAAGTAGCGGAGAAAACACCAAATGTCAATAGTTTTGTCATTATTACAGAAATAAGGGGAACAGCTCTCTGATTAAACCATATTTAGTAGGGTTTTTTTGTTTTGTTTTATTTTGGTTTTGTTTGTTTGTTTTTTTAGACAGGGTTTCTCTCTATAGCTCTGGTAGTCTGGGAACTGGCCAGGCCTCAAATTCACAGAGATCCACCTGCCTCTGCCTCCAGAGGGCTGGGATTAAAGGTGTGAACCACCACGTCCATCTGTCTAGTGGGTTCTTTTATATTATGGCAGATTCTTGTGGAAAATTCAAGGGAAATGTTTTCCAAATACAAGGTAAAAAGATCAAGGTGGAGGCTGTGGGTCACAGCTATAATCCCAGCAGTGGGAACCTGTAGGCAGGAAGCTCAGGAGTGGTCCTTGGCCACTCTGGGTCAGACTATAATATAGTCTATATTGAAAACAAACAAAAAAGGTACAATGTTAGCTGAGCGCCTTTGCTTCTTTTAGAATACAAGCTTAAATCTTAGATCGTTGCGCCCCCTGCTGGCAATTTTATGGAATATACTTAACACACACAAAAAAAGCACAAGGGTTATTAAACAAAAATTTATTTGCAAATACTCTGTATGGCTAAGTTTGAGCCCCAGTACAGAAAGAAAGAAAGAAAGAAAGGAAGGAAGGAAGAAAGAAAGAAAAATTCATTTTCATCTCAACCAAATATCTATCACTCACAGAAAAATAATCTGCTATGTTTGGGTACTGGAAATATTTGAAATTAATTTATTCATAATAAGGAAAAACATTGACTTTCCCATTTTTCTTATTCATTTTTAAACATTAGTTAATGGTACAACATAATAGATTTTGTTATGATCTTTTCTTACATGTGCATAGTACTTTGTTCAAGTGCATCCCCCAACTATTCTTTTTGAAAATATTTTATGTTCATTACGTGTGTGGCCATCGGTGGCGGCACATGCCTCTAATCCCAGCACTCGGGAGGCAGAGGCAGGTAGATCTCTGTGAGCCTAGTTTACAGAGTGAGACCCCATCCAAACATAAATAAAGCAAACAAGCACAAATGCATTCTGAATTCAGCATCACTAGCCATTTGGGAAATACAAACCAAATTGCAGAGAGATGCTACTTCATATGACTAGTAATGTAAAAAGGCAGCACCAAATGAAAACCCTTACATGTTACTGACACAAGTGGAATATGGCACAGCCACTTTGGAAAACAATTTGACAAATTTAACTATATTACAAATAAATTCCACTTCTAGGAAGAATGAATGTATATGCCCCTGTAAAGATTTATAGATGGTATAAAGGCATCTTTCATGATAGCCAGACAGAGGAAACACCCGTGGGATGAAGAGTTGGCTCAGCAGTTAAAGCACTTGCTGCTCTTGAGAGGACCTGACTTCCTTGCACCCAGGTCGGAGGACTTGGGTTACAGATGCCTGCAACTGCAGCTCCAGGGATCCAACACCCTCTTCTGGCCTTTGGGAGCGCCCACTCTTATGTGTGCATACCCATACACAGACACAAGCACATAAATAATAAGTCTTTTAAAAAAGAAATAATCTAAATGTTCATCAACTTATGAAATGAATGAAATTTGACATAAAATACAATAAAATGTTATTCAGCCCCAAAATGGAATAGTGTGACATACATATTGCTCCATGGGAAAACCTTGGCAATGTCACAGTAGCCAAAACCAGGCTGTGTGCAAGCATCCCACTCCACTGAACCATCAGCAGGTTCTCCCAAGAACCCCAAGAATTTCCCTCATGGTTTTTTTTTTTAAAACTTTATTTATTTATTTATTTGCCTTGGTGTTTGCCTGGAACTGGAACTACAGACAGTTGTTAGCTGCCATGTGGGTGCTGGGAATTGAACCCGGGTCCTCTGGAAGAGCAGAAGGTGCTCTTAACCGCTGAGCCATCTCTCCAGCCCCATGTTTGAGCCTTTTTAAGGTTTATTTTTATTTATGAGAGGGAAGATCATATGTCATGTGTGTGTAGGTCCCCCCAGCAGGTGTTGGGTCCCCCAGAGTTGAAGTTGTGAGTTCTCCCATAGGGGTTCTGGAAACAGAACGGTGTGGTGTGTGCTTTTAACCACTGAGCCGTCTCTCCAGTCTTGTAAGTGCTGGGATGATGGAAATGCACCACCACACCTGACTTCCATTTCCCTTTTGCAACCAGGATCAGGTTTATCCACGCTGTATATGATGACAGATCTCTTCCACAGCTGTGAGGCTCTACTGTGGTGATTCTTCTACTTGAACACTGATAAACAGAAGGGTAGTTTCCAGGTAAGGATTTAGAGAGCAATGCTACAGTGAACATTTTTGACCCTTCCTTCTGGTCTCTAATTGGATAAATGCTTTCAACCTTTTGACACTAAATTGTCTTTCATGGTGATTTACACTCCCCAGAGGATCTAAGCTTTCTGCTTTCTCTAATTGCCTTTCAAAAGCACATTGCATTTGGTTAGTATTTTTTTAAACATCCAAGTGTGTTTTCCCAAAAGCTGATGGTGGCCTAATTTGCACTGAGCAGAGAAGTACCACTTGCCAGAAGAAAGCACTTGAAAGACTTGAGCAAACTCAGGCCTCTCAGCACCCCTCTGTTAGACAACAGAGCAGACACCACCACTGGTACATTCTCCACACACCTTCCTGTGAATAGCCGCTGGTGTTTAGGAGTCACTACTTCACTTAATCCTTGCCACAGTCCCAAGAGGTCAGCTGATCACCGGGTAGTTTCAGGATGCTGAAATTGAGCTTGAAAGCCTAGCTGCTGTCCAATGGCTGCCCAGGTCAGTAGCCCTAAAGTGTCTCAACTTATATTTTCTTTTTAGTATTTCTCTTTATCACACCATGGCTAAGAACCTGAGATACAATCTTCCTGCACAGGAAATTCTTTGTACTTTTTATTTTTGAGACAGGCTCATGTAGATTCTGTGGAGAACAGAAGAGGGCACTCGATTCCCTGAAACAGGAGTCCCAGGCAGTTGTGAACAGCCTGATGTGGGTGCTAGGAATAAAACCCAGGGCCTCTGTGAGAGTAATAAGGGTTGTAACTGCTGAGCTGTCTCTCCAACCCCTTGCTTGGGTATCTTTTGTTATGATCTGAAGGTGTCCCTGAACATTTGAAAGCTCTAATCCCTCAGAGTGGTAGGGTGGTATAAAGTGGACAGCCTTTAGGAGGTGAAAAACAATATCCATTACATAATTTGTCTGGACCCAGGCAAAATGGCAGTGAACAGCTACACAGATAAATGCATGAAACCAGTCATCCCAGTGTATTCTACTAAATAATGGATTTTTGATATATTTTTAAAATTTATTTAGCTTTTTTTATGTGCAGTGGTATGAAGGTGTCAGATCTCTGGAACAGGAGTTACAGACAGTTGTAAGCTGCCATGTGGGTGCTGGGAATTGAAGTCGGGTCCTTTGGGAGAGCTGCTAGTGCTCCTAACCCCTGAGCCATCTCTCCAGCCTCAATATGTTTCTTAAAGATTTTTTTTATTTATTACATATAAAGTATACAGAAGAAGGTACCAGCCTCCCTGGTGGAAATTCTTACACGCAGGCATAACATTACCATGCCTACATCTGAACCACATCACCTTCCTCTTGAACCCCTTAAGCATAGGGGCTGAAATAAAATCACAGTGTACCCAGCATTCAGTGCAGTGTCCCTACCAATGAACATTATCTGCTTTCTACGCTTGTTTATGGAAACAAGCTAACGATCCATAACTTTCAGGATCCAAAACTCACACACGATTCTACGCAGACTTAACCAGCCTTTGTTCAACGAATCAGCCTAACAGACATACTAATAGTTATATGGCTGCACACGTGGAGACATCAGAAGTGAATTTCTGCCTCGAGACATGGCCTCATGTAACAAAGGCTGGCCTCTTAGCTCCCTGTGCAGCTAAGGAGAGTTTTGAACTCCTGAGTGATCGATTCTCTTGCTTCTACTTCCCATGTGCTGCAGTGACTGGCCAAAGCTACCATATTTAGTTCCTAAAATGTTTCTTGACCCTTCAAGCCTCCTAAAAATGTTAAGAAATCATTAGCAGTAAGTACAAAACTATTCCCCAGATAGGATCTGGAAAGATGGCTCAGCGGTTAAGACTGTTCTTTCAAAGGACTTGGGTTCAGTTCCCAGCATCCACAAGGCAATTCACAATGGTCTGTAACTCCATTTCCAATAACCGACATCCATGGCAAAACACCAATGCATATAAGAATAAATTCAATGCATATAAGAATAAATTAATTTAAAAAAAAAAAATGAGGAGGCACGGACCCGTAATCAGAGCAGGGAAATTGAAGCAGGATAGTGGGTGTTCAAGACCTGCCTGGGTTAATTTAACTGTTTCCACAAGAACAAAGTGAAAGGGAAAACAATTCCTTCACGTAATTTTGTGAAACCTTTTAAAATCGGAAAATAATTTCTGTGTCTCCACGTGACTTGGAAGGGAATTAAACAGCGAGGGCGAAGCCGCGAACAATTGCTCCGCTTTCTGCCCCTCCCTCCGCAGGTTCAATGTGGAAACGCGGTTCCACCCCTCCCCCACCCACTTCCGCTAAGGGCATCCAGAGCGCAGGCGCAAGACCCGGCGGTCTTTCCGCGGCTTCCCTGCTAGTGTGGGAGAATGCGCATGTGCAAAGAGGCTAGGCCCGGTAATTGCGCGGGACCAGGTGGGTGTCCAGAACTCACGCGACTGACTCCTCCCACGTAAATAGGCGGAGCCGAGATCCAAGTGGGTTTCATCATGCGCATGCCCAGTGGGAGCAGAAACAAGGTAATTGTTGAAGCGAGCTTTACGCATGCTCATTTGAAACGAGTGCGAAGTTGATGACGTCAGCCACACACTCCATCTGATTTGTGTGCGTCGTCTAGCTTTTAAAGAGCTAGACTCTAGTTCTACTTAATTGTGGTTTGATTTATGATTTGATTTGATTTTGATAAGAACTAAACCCATATGCTTTTATGTATGAAAAATTTAAGCTCACATTATAGTATAACTGGCTAAGTACAGCCAAATGTTTTGTTTAATATTTATTTTTATTTTATGTGTATGGGTGTTTTGCCTGCATGTATTATGCACCATGTGCATAGTTTCTTGTGCCAGAGGAAGAAGGAAGAATGGGTGAGATCCCTTTGTACTGGAGTAACAGATGGTAGTGAGCTGCCACCGGGGTGCCAGAAACAACCCAGGTCCTCTGGAAGAGCAGCCATTGCTCTTAACCACTGAGCTGTCTCCTCAACCTTTGCTTTTTATCTTCTGAGACGGGGTTTCCCTCTTTGGCCAGGCCGGCCTTTTATTTATGATACTCCTATTTCGGTTTCCCAAGTGCTGAATTACTATATGCCCGGCTTCAAAAATACTTTTTAAAATTAATGATTTAGGCTGGGAGGTGGTGGTACATGCCTTTAATCTCAGCACTCGGGAGGCAGTCTGGTGGATCTATGGAAGTCCAGCCTGATCTAAAGAGTGAGTTCCAGGACAGCCAGGACTGGAGAGACCCTGTCTCAAAAACAAAAGCTGTAACAATTATAATGATAATTATAATTAAAAACTCAATTTAAGTTGGGCAATGGTAGCACACGCCTTTACTCCCAGTACTAGAGACAGAAGCAGGCAGATCTCTGAGTTGGAGGCTATGCTGGTCTACAGAGCAAGTTCCGGGACAGCCAGATGGCAACAAACAAAATCCCTCAATTTAAAATAATGTGTTTTAAAAAAAAGTTTCTGTCCATACTCAACTATACTCTTTTCTTGAATGTAGTTTTATGAAATCAAGATGTCATTCTCCTGGTCCCTCCAAGTCAAGGGTTTGACACTAAATCTTGGCCTCCTTATCACCTTGCTTTTTTTCCTAGTTACATTTCTTTCACCAGTGAGCCTCAGGGTTTGCTGAATTTAAAAATGCAGACCAATTTAAAAATACTCACCAATCTCATAGGATTGTCAGAGCAATTTTTTTTAACTGAGTATGTATATTCATATAGTTATAGTGCCCTCAGAGACCAAAGATATAAGAAACCCTGGAGCTGGAGGTACAGGCAGTTGTAAGCCACTCAAGATGGGTGCTGGGACTTGAATTTGTGTCTTCTCCAAGAACAGTATGTGCTCTTAACCACTGAGCTATCTCTCCAGCCGAAAAAGTGAATTTTAAAAGTATATAAGTGCAAAATTTTATGCTGTATTCTAATTATATATTGAATAAATAGTCAATAAATGGCATTCTTCACTCATAAAATAGCAGTATGGACTCCAGCTGCAGAGTTCCAGAAAGTTCCTCAGAGGGATTTACCTAATTGCAAAGATGACCAGGTGTGTGTAATGGTCTCTTAGACCATAAGGCAGCCGATATTATGGTCCATTCTTTTTACGGACTTTCCCTTGTCTAGACAGTATGTAATAGTATGGTAGAGTTATTTTAATTTTCATTTCTTTAATTGCTAGTGAGACCAGGCATTTTTTCCCCTTGGGATAATTTATTAGTTTTATTGCTTTGCCTGACAACTATTTTTGAACACTGTAATTTCCACTGGCTTATCCCTGTAGACATTATGTTTGGCCTTGACAGAGTGTTTGCTGCCTTAAAAAATATATATATTGGAGAGTACAGGCATTGTGGCGCCTGTCTCTAATCCCAGTACTTTGGAGACAGAGTCAAGAGTTCAAGGCCAGCCTGGGCTACTTGAGAACTGATCTGGAGAGAGAGAGAGAGAGAGAGAGAGAGAGAGAGAGAGAGAGAGAGAGAGAGAGAGAGAGAGAGAGCGAAGCAGACACAGCTCTCCTCAAAAGCAGTTCTGACAGTAGAATGTTCTAGGGTAAAGAAGCATTGTGAACCTGTCCTGTTCCATAGAGCCAGCACCACAGAGGTTAGAAAAATAAAGGAGTAAAGTGTGAGTGGGAGGAAGAAGAGGGAATCTGTGGGCTACTAGGAGGTGATTCACATAGCTAAAAAGAAGCTCAAAAATTGTCTTCTGACGTTGTTCCAGAGGGAGTTGGTTTTCACCAGAGGCAGTATACTACAGGGCATATCTAATCCAAACACTTGGGAGGTGGAGAAAGGAGGATCCAGAGTTTAAGATCATCCTCAACTGTAAAACAAGTCTGAGGCTAGTGTGGGTGGGCTACAGGAGACCTTGTCAGAAAAAATTACTCTTTGTTTGTTTGTTTGTTTGAGTAGAATGTTAACGAGGAACTTGGACTGAAATCCAGTGGTAGAGCATGTACTTCGCATGGCCAAGGTCTAGGATCCCATCCTCAACAGTAAAAGAGGAAAAGAAATGACAGGGCGTGGTAGCAAACAACAGTAGCCCTAGCATTCAAGAAGCTGAGGCAGGGGGATCATGAGTTCCGGATCAGCCTGGGCTAAAAAGGTCTCAAAAAACAAAACAGAGACTACATTGTATTTTGTTTAGTTTTGGTTTGGTGTTTTGTTTTTATAACAGAGTTTCTCAGTGTAACAAGTGTAACTACCCTGACTGTCCTGGAATTCCCTCTGTAGATCAGGCTGGTCTCTTTAGAGAGATCCACCTGCCTCTGCCTCCCAAGTGCTGAGATTAAGAGGTGTGCACACCACTGCCTGGCTTCAAACTATATTGTAATGCTCTCTTTAATGTTTTTGTGATTTATTTTTTAAAAAGATTTACTATGTATATAGTGTCCTGCCTGCATGTATGCCTAAATGCCAGAAGGGGGCACCAGATCTCATCACAGATGGTTGTGAGCCACCATGTGGTTGCTGGGAATTAAACTCAGGACCCCTGGAAAAGCAGCCAGTGCTCCTAACCTCTGAGCTATTTCTCCACCCCTATGTGATTTCATTTTAGTTTTTTTCTTTTTAAGTCAAAAAGAGGAAAGTGGGAAGATTGAGGGGCACAGCTCAGTGGTGGTACAGGCACTGTTTTAACCTGTGCAAGGCCTTTGGTTCTATGCTTAGCACAAGACAAAATTAACAGGGCATATTGATGCATTCCTTTAATCTCAGAACTAAGGAGATAAAGACAGGACAGTCGCATCTATTTTAGTTTGAAATCAGCCTGTTCTACATAGAGAGTTCTAGGCTAGCCAAGACTATATAGTGAGTTCTTGTCTCAAAACAAAACAAAACTACAACAAAAAAAAAATTGGCCTGTGACTTTCCTTTAACTTCTGAGAGCCCCTAGAGGGTGCTCCTTTTGCATAGAAGGACTTGATAAGCAGCTTTATTAAGATATAATTCATATAACTCATATTGGTCTTACGTCTTCTCACAGAGTTGTGAAACCATCACCTCAGTCACTTTTAGGACAGCTCTATCACCCCCAAAAGAGAAACCCCAATAAACCGAGACAGTCGTTGGCACCTGGGAGCTGGCAATAGAAGACTCAGAAATCCAATGTCATGCTCAACTGCACAGAGAAGTTGAGGCCTGGTGCAGTGGCACCTGCTTTTAATTCCAGCACTCAGGGCAGATGTAGGCTGGTCTTGTGAGACTGAGGCTAGCCTGGTGGTCTATACATCAAGTTCCAGGTCCTCCAGGGCTGCACAGTGAGACTCTGTCTAAACAAAACAAACAACAACAACTTGTACTCTTTAGATGTTACTTGCTGGCACCCACTAATCTACCTTCTGTATGAATGGACTAGTCTACTATGGATGCTTCAAATGAATGGGATGATAGAATTCATGTTCTTTGGTGTCCAGCAGCTTTGGATCAGCATTGAGTTTTCAAGTTTCATCCATGTTGCAGTGTGTGTTATGACTTTTTTTTATAGCCCAATAATATTCTGTGGTAGAGACAGACTGTATTCTGTTTATGCATTCAGCCATTGATGGATACTTGGGCTGTTTCCACCTTCTGTCCATTGTATTCAACAATACTTGCTGATCCAGACAGGTAGGTCCTTCCTAGGAATTCTGGGAAGGCTGAGACCCAGTGGTTCTGAGCCAGGAAGTGCCACTCTCAATTTCATTTCAGGTTATACTCTCAGTATGATTGGCATCCGCTGAATCTGAACAGTTCTGAATGAGGTCTTAGGTTTCTTTGTTAGGGCATAGCATCCAGCCTTAAGTCAAAACTTTGGAGCCAGTTAATGTCTACAGGACCACACCTCCACAAGGAAACATTTATATGTTATATGTTATTATATCTAGAGAGTTCTCACACTTCATAATACATGGCCCTTCTCTCAAGCTGTAAGTAAAGTCCTTGAGAAGAATCTAGTCAAATGCCAATCCTGCAGATCTGACAGGTGATTATTATAAATATATTTGAGGTCTGGAGAGATGACTTAGAGGTGATGAGCATTTGCTGTTCTTACAGAGGACTGGGGTTTGGTTCCTAACACCAATATGGAGGTTTACAACCAGGTATAACTGTTGTGGGGTATCTGGCTCCCTCTTTGCCATTTATAGTCAGCAGGCGGGCTTGTAGTGCATTTTACATATGCAGGCAAAACACTCAAACACAGAAATACAAATTAAAAAAAATTTAACAACAGCAACAAAAGAGCATTTGAGATGAACAGTCCCAAAAGTGATACACTGACTGGCCAATCCCTAGATTTGTGAAAAATACCACCAGGGCTGGAGATACAGCTCACTCGATAAGAGCACTGGCTGCTCTTCTGGAGGACCTAAGTTTCAGTCTCAGTACCCACATGGTAGCTGGCTCACAATTTTTGTAAATCCAGTTCCAGAGGATCTGACACCCTCTTCTGGCCTCTATAGACACTACATACGCATGGTACACAGACATACATGCAGGGAAAATACTCAAACACATAAAATAAAAATAAATCTTTTTAAAAAATGACATCAGATTTTGACTCCATAGGGCTTATAACCTGCCTTTTTGGCCAGACTGTAATACAGATAAATCACAGCCCACATCTTTGCAAGGCAGACATGGTTTCCTCTGAATTTTAATAAAAACTGTAGAAAAACTGGGTGGTGGTAGCTTGTGCCTTTAATCTCAGCACTCGGGAGGCAGAGACAGGAGGATCTCTGTGAGTCTGAGACCAGCCTGGTCCACAGAGTGAGTTCCTGGTCAGCCAGGGCTACAAAGAGAAACCCTGTCTTGAAAAAAACCAAAACAAAAAACTGTGGGAAAGGTGCCACTTGTCACGTGAGGAACTGAGATGCAGCATGTTGGGTTGTAGTCTGACCTAAGGCAGATGAGTGGCTGGACCTGAAGGTGCTACTCAGCAGGTGTCAAGGAGCAAGGAGTCTGGAAACAGGGCCAGCAGCCAGAGGACAGTGTGTACCGGGTAAAGGTTGGCTGCAGCTGCTGGCTGGGTGCCTGGGGGGGGGGGGAGTAGAATGTTATAAGGAGATCCAGTGTAAGTAAGCCAGGGCAGACTCTAGAACCTGCTCTTCTGGAGGACCCAAGTTCCAGTCCCAAGGTCTGGTCAGGTCAACTGTGTGCTTGAGATAGGAATTTGGATACAGCTAATTCCTGTAAAGAATTAAAATCAGAGCAATATAAGGAATGGCTCACTTTTCTCCAAGAGCATAAGAAAGAAGGCTGATGGTGGGATTGAGAAAGGTGACAAGAATCAGGGGTAGTGGTATGCACCTTTGATCCCGGCACTTGGAGGCAGAGGCAGGTGGATCTCTGTGAGTTCAAACATTACAAACCATCAACACCTCCTCTGCTTTTGGACTAGGCAGATTGGCAGCACATGTTGTCTTCAGGAAGGAACAATGGTACAGCTGTTTGCCTGGGTCTTTGAAATTTTTATTCCAAGTGTGTCTCTCCCACCGTGTATTTCTCTCACCGTGTGTGTCTCGGTGATCTAACTGAGGTTAGCAGGCTCTGTGCTTTTCTCCACTGAGCCATCTCAACTGGACCCCACACACACACACCTTTTTTTTTTATGCTTGAGGTCTTCGTTTTTTGCTGTGTTTCTTTTCTTCCTTTCTTTCTCCTCCCCCCACCAAGATAAAAGTGAGAATGAGAGCCAAGTGTATTTGTGCAGGACTTTAATACCAACACTTGGGAGGCAGAAGCAGGTAGATCTGGGTCAGGCCAGCCTGGTCTACATAGTGAGTTCCGGGACAGTCAGAGCTACACATAGTAAGGCCCTGTCTATGAAAAAACAAAAACTGAGAATGCAAAAACCCTTGTCTTTAGAGATGGAACACAACCACAGAGGGCTGGGAGATGGGTGGTGGTAGTAGCAATGGTACTAAATGCTTAAACAGCATAAACTGGAGTGAAACACGTGGAGATTCCAGTTGTTTTTGTTTTTTTTTTTTTTTTATTTCTTTATTTGCCTTGGTGTTTGCCTAGAACTGGAACTACAGACAGTTGCCAGCTGCCATGTGGGTGCTGGGAATCAAACCCGGGTCCTCTGGAAGAGCAGCCGGTGCTCTTAACCGCTGAGCCATCTCTCCAGCCCCGGAGATTCCAGTTTTAAATAGGGTGGTTCTGAGAGATTCTCGGTGAGGGGCTGATGTCTGAACAAAGCTCTGAAGGAAAGGAAAGCAAGGTCCATGCTTTAGTGTAGAGGAGATGTCTTCACGGCTGTTCCAGAAGACCCGAAAGCCTGAGACTCCCTATCCGGAAATAGCAGGAGAGCAAGTTACGTGTAGCTCAGGCAGAGGCTGACGGGGGACGGGACAAAGAGAAAAGTGGAGAGGCTAGGCAGGTCTTCCAGGGTCGTCAAGGCTTGATTAGAAGATATGAGCATTTTATACAGGACAAGAACTTGCTTTTGTAATATGTATGCCATGCAATTTCCTGGCAGACGCTCCAGAGCTTCCAAAGACACTCAAAGCTGTTCTGCAAGACTAAGAACAAATAAGACTTTCCTTGCCCTTAAATTTCCCGCTATCCTGCCTCTGCAGGAGGAGGCGTGCATTGCTAGCTCGCTTTGCTGTTGCCATAACAACCTCCAGGGGCCCAACTATAGCTGCCCGCTGAGGGTGAAGCCCAAGGCTGCTATTCCAGGTGAGCCAGGTGGGCGCAGCGGGGCTGGGGCTCAGAAATGACGCTGTCTGTGCCGCGTCCTTCCGTTGTCCACACTGGTCTCTCTCTCTCTCTTTTCTTTAGAAACCAGACAATTTGGGCAATCTTGCAAGTCTTTCTTTACTGGTCTACTTCTACCTCTCTTCAAATTCTGAAAAATTGGGGACGTTAAAGGTGGTTGTGGCACACTCTTTTAATCCCAGCTTGAGAGGCAGAGGCAGGTGGATCGCTATGAGTTCGAAGCCAACCTGGTCCATGGAGGGAGTTCCAGGACAGCCAGGGCTACACAGAGAAACCCTGTCGGGGAGGGGGGAGGGGGAGAAGAATCCATGATACACCGATGAAGTGGCGGCATCTATTGACGCCATACGGGAATCTAGTGTAGAGTTCTTTTACAATTCTGAATAAGTAAGCCCAGAATTTAACTTTGGGGTTAATATGGCACCAATATCTCCCTTAACTTTTGCTCATCTCTCATTTATTTTATTTTTTATTTTATGCGTATGGATGTTTTGCCTACATGTATTTCTGTGCACAACTCCTGTGCCACTCGCTAGCAGATCCCCTAGAACTAGAGTTACAGATGTTGTGAGCTGCCATCTGGGTCCTGGAAATCACAGCAGATCTTCTGCAAGAGCAGCCAGTGCTCCTTAAACAACCGAGTGATTCTCTCCTGCCCTGATTTCTGCTTTGTTGAAACAGGGTCTCACTCTGTAGCCCAAATTGACCTCAAACTCATGATGATTCTTCTACCTCAACTTTCTGACAGTTAGGATTACAGTTTGCATTACTCCGGGGGTCCCTTTTTCCCCTGGTTGAGGACCTACTATGTGTAGGTACCACCTGCGGTGAGAAACAGAAAAGGCATGGTGCCTGTGAATGGTGGTAGCATGGTATTGAGCAGGGATACTCTCAGAGGGAAAAGGAACCAATAAGACTGGTCTTGAAGAGCATATAAAGATATTGCAGATGCAGATTAGTAACCCTAGGATTCTGTCAGGAGCAAAATCCTTTCATGACTCATGACTCCCATCTCATCTCCTCTCATAAACCAGGCTAGCCTTGAACTCACAGAGATCCGCCTGCCTCTGCCTCCTGAGGGCTGACATAAAAGTCTCTGGCCACTGCCATTCTCTCTAGGCTCCCACTCCCCATCTGAGGCCCTGCCAGAAATCCAGATTTCTACACAGTGAAGCAATTGAAGGACACTTGGAGAACTGACTGGGTAGGGGCTCAGCAGTTAAGAACACAGGCTACTCTTGCAGAGGACCCAGGTTTAATTCCAAAGTCCAGCTGGCTTATAACTGAACTTCAGTGCCAGGGAATCTGATGCCCTCTTCTGGAAAAGGCAGAGGACCAGTTGGTACAGTACTTGCTTGGCATACATGGAGCCCTGGGCTGGATCCTCAAACTGTATGAACCAAGCATGACAGCGCATGTCTGTGATCCCAGTACTTGGGAGCTAGAGGTAGAAGGATCACCAATTCAAGGTCATCCTGCATGCTGAGTTTGAGGCTAGCCTGGGTTACATGAGACCCTGGATCAAAAAAGAAAAGATAACTAAGTCATTCTAGCTACATTGTGAGTCTAACCTGTGTTACATGAAAGGCTATCAGAGACAGGGGGCAGAGGGAGGTGGATGTCTCTCAGAGAATGAACTTGAATGTGGTGGTGCATGCTTGTTATCCCTGAACTCAGCAGACATGCAAAATAATGCAAATTTGAGGTTTGCCTGGTCTACATATGGAGTTCCAGGTCAGCCAGGGCTACATAGCAAGACTCCATTAAAAAAAAAAAGTTAGCTGAGTGTGGTGGTACACGCCTTTAATCTCAGCACTAGGGAGGTGGATCTCTGTGAGTTTGAGGCTGTCCTGGTCTACAAAGCAAGTTCAGAGGTAGCCAGAGCTGTTACACAAAGAAACCCTGTCTCAAAAAAAAAAAACAAATAAATAAATAACAGGTTTTCAAGACAGGGTAGGAACAAAGTGTGAGCAAAGAGTGGTTCCTTCTGTGGGGGACAGAGATGTAGGTGGCAGGCACAGTGTCCAACCTGAAGTACATTTTTGAGGCTGGCCCTGTGGGTAGATGCTGAGATACAGTGATCTCCTGGAACTGGCTGGAACTTGACGTTATTTTGATTGGCAGTACCTGTGTGTGCTGCTGGTGCAAGATTTAATAATAGGAGTAGATTTGGGCAGCCTCAGAACCTATGGCATATATAGTATTACTTGTTGAGGGGGAACAGAGTTCCCCAGGATTTGGACAAGCCCATTTTTTAATCACCCCTGAGCAAACTCCATGAAGACAAATGGAAAGGCATAAATGTCTTCCCTGGAGATTCTGGGAATGTGAGGAACATAAAGGGGGCTCCTGACATTGGGATGAGGCCCTGGGGCCACCTACTGTTTCTTTATGGATTCTAGCAGATACAGCCATAGAAGCTATGAGAAGTGTTGAGCAGAGTGGTCAAGCAAAGACCAGGGGTCAGATGTGGAAGGATGCTAGAGACTTTTCTACTCTGTTTATTATAAGATAAGGTCTCACTGTGTAGTCAAACCTTAGTTGGGAACAGTTGGTCACCTTGGAATCAGTCTCTTTAATTTGTAGGATTGCCCCAGCTGAAAGGCAACTCCTGAACTTCACCATCTGCACTATCTACTAGGTAAGTAGGGTCAAAGGGGATAACGGTGCTGGACCAGGGATATTCCTGCATTTGGTGCATAAGTCATCTGTCTGCCTGATACCCTGACTCTCCTGGAGTGGTCCCAGCACTTGTCACAATCTGATTCTTCCTACTGGGCTCCTCTTCCATTAAAACTCATTCTGATTGGTCCTTCTAGTCACTGAGCATGTGACCATATTTTTTTTTCCCCTGGGGCAGCTTTTCCCTGATGTCATCACAAACCTTGGGTTCCAAAGGGATTGTGCCATCACATCTCCACAGAAGGGCCCCAGGAAAATGCAAGAAAGGAGACTGTCCTGGGTCAATTCAGCACAGAAGGATCCCCACTGAGGGATGCTCACCTGCCCTGGGGACCCAGAACACACATGACCTGCCCTATTGGAACTCAGGCAGGCACTTCCCCAGGAAGTCCCAGGATCACAGAGATACATGGGATACAGTGAGCCCCTGATGCTCCTAACTATCAACAGCGCTCTCCGATACCACAGAAGCAGCAGACATGCCAGTCACCAAGTGTCCAAGAAAATCAGAGCCGCTGTGGAAAGGGTGGGACTGGAAAGCACAGAAAAATGGACTGAGACACCAAGTGTATGCTGTGAATGGCGATCACTATGTGGGTGAATGGAAGAACAATTTAAAACATGGTGAGCAGGGGTCCTCAAGGGGTCAGCATGGTGAGCAGAGGATGCTCAAGGGGTAAACATGGAGGGCAGGGTACCTCAAGGGGTCAGTGGCCAGTGTGGGGTCAGAGTGGGTGGGCAATTTGAAACAAAGAACCAAGCAGTTGGTGGCTTATGCCTTTAATCCCAGCACTCAGGAGGCAGAAGCAGGTGAATCTTTGTGAATTTAAAGCCAGCTTGGTCTACAAGGTGACTTCCAGGACGTCCAGGGCTACACAAAGAAACCCTGTCTCAAACAAACAAAACCAAAAGCAGGGTATAGAGTTCACTGGGGACATAAGTGATATTGTTCCCAAGCCTTCTTAGGTGATGTTGACCAAGACCAGCTAAGAACCTTTTCATGCTTTGGCTCTGAAGCCCACCTCAGCCACCACTTAACTGAGCAAGGGTCTAGAGACAATGCTGTAATGGGAGTCTTTAGAAAGCAGCCCAAAGCTGGGGCTGTGGGGAATAGGGCTGGGTCCCTCCCTGCCTTCTGATAGGCTGGCTGAGCCTGGGACTGGTTGACAGGAGAAAAGATCAACCTGATAAGAAAATAGCTTGCAGTAGGCCTCGTAATCAGCCCTGATGTGCTGCAGATGCTATAGCACGGGGCCTGGGCCTTGACACAGGTAAAACCAGTCTGACCCCCAGAAGTAACTGGGCTTTAGGGATTACTCCTGTGTGCCTGGACTCAGGTCTGACCAGCAGGGGGCGAAGAGGTTCTGGTAATACAGTGCTAATCCTGCGGGGGGGAGGGGGGGGTCGGAGAGGGTGCGAGGTGGGGGTCACTTTATTAAAAGACTTGATGGAGTCTTTCACGCCAGACTTAGCCACCCTCTCCTCCTGCCTTCCTGGAATATCTACACTAGAATCCAGTTCTTCCAGGCACTGTCTGTAGTCATCACCATACTCTGAGCCTCAGTTTTGTCACCTATTAAGTGAAAACAGTATCTATGTATGAAGATAAGAGCTGGGGGCGGGGCGGGGAGTAGCAGAGTGACTCAGAGAGCAAAGGCCCTTGCCGAGAATCTGCGCGATTCCTTATCATCGCTTTCCCCATATAAGGCAATTGGGGTCCAGTAGGAGGAAGTAGCCGCTCAAGGAAAGGAGTAGAGACAGGAAACCGTAGGGAGCAGGGTGATGCTTAGGCAGAAAGGACGAGAATGCAGTGATCAGGCTCAGGGACGTTTTGTCTAAAGTTTAGACCTTAAGCAGTAGGATTAGAATTGGTATAGCTTGATTGAGGAACACATTAGAGTAGCAGGCAAAGAGTGCGCCGGGATTGGGCGTGGGTTTGTTTTTTTTG